>JAODVM010105759.1:0-16144 GCA_025400095.1 Phenganax marumi | reverse complement strand
CTACGACTTCGTCACGTCAGCACGAAATGGCGTAAGCGTGCATCGAGTGCTTCGTGCAAAAATGACGAATTTCGTACCCGTACTCGTACTCTTTGCTAAAATTCTCTAATGACCTGAGCAGTACGACAGATCCCTGACCTGTACAAAGACACATTACTTACTTTATAGCATCAACAACGACGATTTTGAATTCGTCTGAAATCTCTGACATGAAGGATGAGATTTGCTTCATGAGCCGATCAATGCTCGATTCGCTACCAGTTTTGAGTAAAGTAGTGATGGCCAGCGTTGCGATGCTGCGATTCACATCGGTGATAAGATTCTCCAAGTCAAGGTTACAGCTGGCTACAGAAGCTGGCTGAGTCATCGCTACCTTGTTCAGAGTACGCACGGCTGCAAATCTCAACGTTGGCCTGGGCGAGCTCAGAAACAACTGCAATACTGGAAAACAACGAGAATATATGAGCAAACTGGTCATGAAGTGTTTTAAAGAATCCTTGTTTATTGCACACACGAGTAAGTCAACTCGTCGAGAAACAATTGACCACAATAAAAAAGATGGCGACATATCGATTTTACCAAAATCCTTTGCGCAGATAACTGTTATATGTGATACTCGCCTTGAAGTCAGCAACTTGTCAAGCAAGAAACCAATCATCTGTAGGTTAATGCCGTTCGGGTAATAGTCGTCAAATGTCGCTATAAACGATTTAGAACCGCAAAGGATTCTGGTAAAATCGACAAGCCGCCATCTTTTTTATTACGGTGGATTGCACCTCTTCAAGGTACTGAGAACGTACCAGAAATGGCTGGACACAAATCTCGAGATTCCACATTCTTCAAATTCACCAAGGCCCTTGCTGCTTCATAAATCACCATCTCGCTCTTGTGACGAAGACAATTTTCAAGAAAGTCGTAATAGGCACTTGAAGTTCTATAAATTGAGGAGAAATTCCTACTATCATACACATTCATCAGAATTCCATTGCTTATTTTGAGTTGCTACCATACTTCATGTAAAGCAAACGTACCCTTCGTCTTCCTCATCCAGATATTTTGCTGCAATACGAATCTAAAACATACAGTAAGGGTCATTAACACAGGCGATTTTCGATGCGATATTTCTCCCGTTGAACGATGTGATAGAGTGGATAACTGGTGAAAGTACTTGGTCCAACAATTTCGCTAATGTACTCGCCAGTCAACCTACTCGATCACATACGCTAAGAGGCGAAAAATCACAGCAAAAGTCGCCGGTGTAAACGGGCATGTACTACCTAAATTCATTGTGTTGAAGATCATATTAAGGTGGATGGCTGTTTTGTAAGTATTTGCAAGAGAAAACCACATCAAGTAAAACAGTTCCTACCATCATGCACATAGCATATGGAGACTTCATTTGAGACTTGGTGAATTTGTTCAACAGTTTCGAAATGGCTAAACGATCTTGTTTCTTGATATGATATAGGAGACCCAAGCCATGATACTAAAACAAAAATAACACAGAAGTAAACTACAAACATGTTTATAACTTCTATTGGTTCAAGGTATCGAATATAAAACCCAAATATTTTTATAACATTAGCATACAGGAATGCTGTTGTTGCATGACACAATACCTGAACCATGATTGAATCACTTGAGACCATTTCTTGAGCCTCATTTACCCATCTTTTGACCACATCATAACTGCCTTTCAGTAAATGCTGAAAATTAAAGTCAACCCCGTAATTATTCGAATAAACGCCTCCCTAAAATGAACACCTCCCTCAAATAAACGCCTCCCTCAAATGAACGCCGCCCTTAAATAAACGCCTCCCTCAAATGAATGCCGCCCTTAAATAAACGCTGTACCTTTAAGCACCAAAATTTTAATAAACGCCGCGGCGTTTATTCGAATAATTTTCAATATAGTTTTTTCGAACAAGTTTCAATATAGTTTCGACTGATTGCCTAGATGCCTAGGCAGGGCAAATCATCTGGGATAGTCGACAGAGTAGAATATAAAATTAAGGAGTACAGGAGTGCTTTGCTACTCTTCAAGAGTAGATGAAGATTTCTCTCTTCTCATCAAAATGTAGACAACAAAACTCACCAAAGATGAGACTAAAGCATTGCTTGACACGCTGTAACTCTTGTCCACTATAGCTTGTTTCATATATCTTTCGATGGCTTGCAACATTGTAGCGTCAGTGATCATGCAAAGGGCTCGGATGGCATTGGCACAGTACGCTTCTTCTCGTCCCGTCATATCCTTCGTCAAACTACTGGTGACAATGATGACGTCTTCGGCGACGGTCGATAGCTCTTTGATGGCAAGGTAGACCATACGTCGAAGCATCGGCTGGAAATTGGCAAAGATGATTATCCTAGATTACTTGACTTTTTGAAGCCTTGAATGAGCCAGCAAGACATTGTTCAGAACAGAAAATTAAAAAGGTGAATTAGGGCTGTGCAAACTCCAGGTTTTTCACCTCTGGTTCCGGCTCCGGCCAAAAAAACTCTGGCTCCGGGAAAACAAGCTCCGGCTCCGGCAAAAAGTTTCCTGCTCCGGCAAATTCGTGAAAATTTGAAGTTTTATAGAAATTTAACATTTCAAGATGGAAGCACTGTCATAAATGGAATGTAATATTTTCATGTGAATGTTTACTGTTTGCTGTCAATACTAATCGTGTGTTGTTTGGAGTATTTGTTAATGGATATTTCTCAAATTTAGTGGGACCTTTACCAAAGTCTGATAGTAGTCACCAGAAAATAAGTGCTGCCGGAGTTTTGCCGGAGCTGAACTAACTCTGGCTCCGGTTCCGGCAAAATATGCCAAAACTCTGGCTCCGGCACACAGCACTATGGTGAAAGTACTTTAAATAGAAGATACATTGATATAAACATACATCTTTTGATTGAAAAAGTTTGGTCATGGCAAAGAAAGCTTCCGTCGCTTCAGTTGTCCCAAACTGCTGACCCTTAAAATTTCACATTGTAATATTATAGACAAGTAAATTACAGTGAAATGCAAATTCAAAAGCAAATGAAAACAGAGCGCATTTGTCATAATTTACTGTAGCTACGTACCTGGTTCAGAAGATACAGAATCTTGGTAAGAATATGGATGCACCTTTTGGGATTGATTGGACTTTCATTAAATGTTCTTGCCTACGACAAGCAAACACAACAGGACACGTTTTTAAAAATTCCTGTATATTGAATGAATCAATGCCAGAATTCCTTGTGATGAACATGTCTCATTGGTTAGTCATAGCAAGGTCAGCCAGACTGGAAAGTTTGTAAAACAGGCAGCAGAGATTGAAGATCTAGTAATTCTATCAGCTAATTCTGATAAATCAGTTGTTGAATGTCAAACCTAAAAGCCTCACTACAAGCAGTTTTCACATGACATCAGTAATGCAATATTAAAGACTGCCAGTGCACTGCACTGACCTGAACCATAACATAGTAAAACAATAACACAGTAGTTCATTGTCTCATCGTTCCAATTTCAAAGTAATAGAAGATAATTTATGTAATTTAACAGTACTAGTAAAATCAATAAATCTTTCTACAAATTGTTCACCTCCTGAAGTGCAGTGGCCTTGTCCAGACCTTGAAATGGATTCGACCCTCGACCTGTTAAAAATTTCAAACTTGTACTATAAACACCATTTTGAGAACTCAATTCAAAGCAACGAAAGCTAATTGACGGTTCAAAAAGCTATTACAACGCACCGTCTTCTTCGTCTTTCTTGTCCTGGCGTAAATAATGCATATTAAAACGAGAAAATCGCAGAAAAGTGGGAAATTTTCAATAACATCTAACTTTTATTCCAACAAAATGTCTGCCACGCAATCCTAGTGCCAATCCTCTCTTCTTCGCGCGCATAACTTTCAAAACCACAGCAAGCCCAAAAAAGTTTTATAAATATGGAAATTGCAACTAATCTCTAACTTTCCACGTGTCCTCTCCAGTGATAACTGGCGTACATGTGTGTGCAAGGCTTATCACACACAAGCTTTCAATATGTTAATAAAGTTATTTTGATATTCCTTTTGTCCCAACTCTCATGTATTTCCAAAGTGCTCTAAAATTAATAAACAGTTGACGTCGTACACTCGTAAGCTATGCGGCCGATGAGAAAGAAAAACGTGCAATTTTCCGCCGACTCGTTCGACACTGAAGAAAACCCCATTGACAGGCAAGATATCGACCCTGGTGAAGGTAAGAAAAGGTCGGAAAATTTACAAGAAAATGCACTGCTCAAACTTTCACGTGTAAATAATTAAAGGCAAGTTTGTTACAGCAAGCTGGCGCCAGACTATAAAGCTGTTAAGATGGATAAACGCGTGACATAAATTGTTTTTGTTTTACTTGTGTCCTGAAAATACAACTAAAACATGACAAAAAAGTCTTTGAACTTTTTTACTTTTAGTAGAGGCCTCTTCAAGGTGCAGTAAATTTTGATCTAATGTGTTTTATGGAGTAGCTTGAGTGTTCCCGTAATTTACGCCATTTGATAGCTTTGTGTTGACTGAAAGTTTTCTGCTAATGGTATAAACTGAAACAAACAAAAAACAGAAGATACGTCTTTTTTTCCCGTCCTTTATATGAACACTTGCAGCTATATTTTTTTTAACTTGTTCTTTTATAGTTTCGATTTTATATAGTACGTTCGCAGCAGCATAAGCGCAATAAAAATCGGATTAGAATATTTTGACTTATCGCAACTCGTGGGCAGTTTTGCATTGCGAATGAGACTTGACATTGTGAAAACGTTGAGTGATCAAATTCGCGCTCTTTTTTGCAACGTCTTCAAGATTGTGGTCACAGAACAGTTACATTTCACAGTATGTTGCAAATTTTCCATGTTCCGTGCCAATTAAACCTAGAATTATGTATACTACTTTTATATCAACTAAATTAGTTGATATCAACGTAGCATATAAAGTTGTTGCAAAAGTTGTTTTTTTCCATATTTTATCTAAAATGTTGTAAAAGCAATTTAAATGCAAGGTATGTGCATATAGATATGAAATATGCAACAACATGTAAATTAAACATGCGGACGACTGTTTGCTCTGCTTACATTTTAAAAGCAATTCACTTGCAGGAAAGCGAATTAAATATTTACAATAAACTATTATTAACAAATCATTAATCCAAGTTTGACAGCATTTGCTGCACAAAGCAATCGTGATGATCTCGCGAGACAATACGCGTGATAACCTCGCGAGAAAACACACGTGATAATCTTGCGGGAAAACACGTCTGATTTATCACTCCTCAACCTATTTTTGCGAGACGTTTCCTTTTTTGACCAGAAATCCAAAACTTTTATATCCAGGTTAATATCAGAATTAAGATAACGAAAGTGTTTTCAGACGCATGTCTCTCGCCTTGAATTGCCGAGTAGCCTAAATGGTCTCATGATCTGCAGCACAGGAACAATTCACGTGACCTCCTGGCTCCAAAATCTAAAACCAACTACCATTTCATTCAGAACACAGTTTCTACAGCTATAGTACAGTTAGTTAATTTGGTTTATTTAGAACGTTATCTTGGAACGAGTAACTATTCTAAAGAGCACTTATTTTATTTAGAACCTCGAAACAAAACACATTCCAAAAAACAACTCTGTTTCAAAGCAGCAGGATTCTTGGATTTTCTGACGAAAATTTACATAAACCAGCGCGTGTTGTTATCGATCTACTTCACATTTTTTGACGATAACCAATCAAATGCGACTTTTTGTGTAAAATGTAAATGTGTTATATTTGCTTTAGGTGATAAAATCCCTGCTCAGACATGAAAATTGCACCGCTTTCATCGAACATGAAACTTCTAACAATAATGAAATACAAATAAAATTCGAATCTCTTGCCAACACATAGGACGAAGCTTAAAAGTCACTTCAATATATATATATTGAACTAAAATATATTATACAGCGTAGCTGCGCTTCATATGTATGAACTATGGCTTGTCATGAATTCTGTCTTATACGACAAATTTAAAGTTAGGAATCGTGTAGACCATATACATCGATGTTGCATTCGACTTGAAAATAGAATCACGTTTTACAATGTTTTTGTGAAGCAAAAATGCAACTGTACTGATATGAATATTAGAAGTCTATAAACATAATTTCGATTCGAATATATGCCACAAATTATCAAGATGAATTTCATGAAAATTTGGTCTGTAACAAGCTGGCTACATTTGATATAGTTCCAAGCGAAAGAAATCAGTCGAAATTTGTTTTTATTCATACTCGTACTGCCTGGCACAACGATAGTTGTTTAGGTTATAATTTCCATGTTTTTCTATCATTTTGTCAGCAGAAGAAAGCAGCCCCTTATATATGCGAGAGAACATCTGTTTTCTACCTTCTAATTGTTTTTTCATGCTTCTTTCGTCACCAAGCTACCCCAGCGCCGCTGCAGTGTAACAAAAGCAGACGGCCAACCTTTAATTAGTTCGCGGATTGCCCAGCGAAATTTCGAAGGCAAATCCCGCAAGATTCACAGAGCTTTCCGGCGCAAGAAAGCCGTTTCCATAGCACGATGCCGTGTTGCTTGGTTTTTAAAAAGAAAACTAAGGTCGTTACCGAAGACGGTTTCGAAGATCTCGACGCCGACGGTAAGTATGCTCAATTTTATAAACGATATATTTTTGACCTATCAATTCGGCGTCATATCGCTTGCGAACGCAACAAATGTTTCAGTTTTACGAGAAATTCGATCGAATTATTCGCGCGTGCGTTTTGAAGTTAGCTTTGTGAAAGATGGCCTGTTTATATACATAAGCCGTCTGACGACCAAGCGAATTCAGACGTGTATAAGTGGGCTACGTAACATTGCCGTGAATGAGATCTGGAGTGTATTGCGAATGTTTTAAGGACGAGAAATTGTGTGCAATTCATCTTTCCGTTTTTGGACAGTGGACTCGGAGAAAAGCTTAGTGTCGTGGGCTTGTATTCGCGCAGAAACGCGGGGTGTACATGGCATACATGCATGATGTTACTGCATCATAAGGCTATCACTATCAGTGAATAAAATTTGTTACATACCAGCTATTCACAGTGGGAGCTTGACAAGCCAGACTGACTTGCGCACACATGTGCTTACTCAAAACGATAATAAATTGTCGAAGGATTTTTGATGCGCGATTCTGCAATGCATGAGAGCTTGGAGCCTCAGGTCGCACAATTAATTCAAGAAGAAACATGCGGCACTGAAATTGTCGGATTTTTTTTTTCAATGACAATACTTCAACATGTGTTTTATAGCTTTCAATTCGGCAATTAATATTGGCAACCTCATTGACATGAATTTCACCTGAGCAAATTTATATGCGGGTAATGAATATCTATAGCTTGCAAGAAAGTTAGAAACTAATAAAATTGATTGCATTGTTTTTATATTCGATGGTGAAAAACAAGTTGCCCTAGGCATACAAGTACACTGTTTTAAAATGTACACTTTCAATATACGTTTTCTTAAGTTTACATAAGAGATAAATTGATTTCCCTGCCATTAAGATCCGAGTAATTTGGACTTTTGTTGTAAGTTCTTGTCAACCAATTGAAATAACGGAAAGGATATAAGAAAATTTAATCATCAAGTGTAAATCATCAATCTTTTATTGAAACTATCAACGACTCTTACTCAAGAAAAAGATTCGTTTTGAATAGATAAAGGTAAACTAAGGAACAAGTGAACGTTTCAATTTCTTATTCAAAAATTTCAAAGGATACAACAAAACATAAAACATGGACCCTACAAAACAGCGCAGTACGTAAGCTACATCGAAAACGTCAATTTAACAACCTGCGTGCGCACACAAAACTATCTTTCTTTTAATCTTCCTAATGAGCTCATGATGGATTACGATTCAACATCATGGCGTCTTTACTGGCAAAAGATCCATTTTCGCCAAAACATTTTATACTAATTTATGGAATAATCTATCAGAATAATTAGTAACCCCCGCCACATACGGCGCAACTATTTGAACAATGAGATTCGGATTTGTCATGCAAATTTTTTCGAGTACTTTGTCTGGTCTAAACGCGCGTCGGTGACAAAATATCAAAGTGATTAATTTTTACACAAGAAAACACAACGGGCATATCATACAAGGAAAATAAGAAACATTAGCTTTTTGGAGGAGTGTTGTTTACGCGTTTACGACCGGCAAAAACCTTAGAAACTATGAGCGAAAAGTTGAAGAAGATCAAAAAATGGTTTTCTCAGAGCATTCTTGGTCAGCCGATCGACGACGATGAGTATGATGTCGAACCAGGTTTGCGGTGAAAATTGCTTTTACTCGTTTAGTTTCAAATCAAACTATTTTGATATTGTCAAAACGATACATAATATATTATTGTTTTACTTGAATCGTTACACGACTGTTTACATCTTTCTTTCATCAATAGTCGTACAAATATCAGGTCAAGACAATGATTTGGTCAATTGTGAGATAAAATAATAATTTATTTAGGCAGTTGTTTAATCTATGGATAAATACGTTGTTAATGTTTAGACAGATAAAGCCTAGTGTAAATACTCGCTACAGTTATCAGCCACAGGATTGGGGATTTACGATAACTGATAATGAATACAAAGACTGCATAAGAGTGTCTTTCCATGGAAACTACGCAGTTTTGGGGCTAGAATAGATCTGTTTGGATTGCCGCTCAAAATGAAACAGTGTTTTTGAAAATACATATTATTGTATGCTAGATCTTGAAGCAAGTTAATTGGCTTTAAGGAAGTGTAAACGATCCTATTTGTTTATACCATGTCTGCCAGTGTGAGTTCAAAGTTTTCGTAGTATGTGGTATATGCCTAAGCTGAGCAAATGTGTACTGTAACCACACATGTTTCCTGCAAATAACTATAAGTGTTGAACCTATACAAACATTAATACAGAATTTACAATGTGACAAAAACATCGTTCTGCTTCGGCTTTGAAAAAGAACAATAAAATTGCACTCGAAATACGATATTTTTAATAAATTTTTCCTCGTCATATTTGCGCATGCCGTCGTTCCACAAAATGGGCATACATTATAAATGAACTTCGCGGTCTGATTGGTTAGTTTCTTGAAATACTCTCATCTGATTGGCTATCGTTAATGAGAGGACTCTGAAGATCAACGCGTTTCTGTCTATCGCTCGTCAAAACCAACTACAAATTGCAAAAGTAGGAAGTTGTTTTGATAACTTTCGCTTTTATGATACTTTTGGTAAACAATTGCATAAAAGACACGCACAATATGTAGCATTCTTTACCGATAAACACTGCTATAGTAATCGGTTTTGTCGCCTGGATGAAATGGAATTGCAAATACCTAGCGGACTCACGGACATGTTGCAGGAGTTTACTGTTGCGGTGCTTCGCGATAAACCGGACGACATGGTCGATTTCGCCGCGGATTACTTTACGCAGTTAAAATTGCGAAACAAAGCGAATGGAAAAGCAAAAGGGGTGTCTTTTCAAACGGACGAGAAAGAGTCGGACGAAGAAGATGAACTTCTCGGTAGCTCTTTTGAACAAATTTTTGCGGTCTCCGCTTTATTGAAATTTTTTAGGCAAGTTTGTGTCGAGTCGGTAGGAGTTGCCGGCGTCCGCCTTTCGATTAGAAACCACTTTGTAAACAGCTTAGTCCTCTAATTATCATATAAATATATTATAAGCAAGCTTGCGCAGAAATTTAAAACAAGTAAAAACTATTTTATATTTTTGACAAATTTTGTAGAACCTCCGAAAAATAGATACACCAGGAGGCAATCAGGTGCGTTGTATTTTGAGAGAGTTTGTATTCTTTTCTTTTAAAAAGAAGTTCAATGTCTCCTTGGGCCTTTATCTGTTAACCTGCTTATCCATTGGCATTGTGTGCTGCACTTGTCTACTCTTCTGTCTACCTTCAAATGATTTTTCTTATTAGGGCAAGACTCTTACCACCTAAATCTGTCTCTCATTTTAATCTCAAGTGTTGTTATTATCAACAGTTTCAGCTGAACCTCTTGCACCATCAGATGATGAGGAAGATGAAGAAGACAAAGTAAAAGAAACAAAGACAAAATTTTTTTATATGATACTGAGACACTAAAATGAAATGTTTTCAAATTGTTAAGATTGTTCATCCTAAATCGGACCAGCAAAGAGAACGACTGAACGAGGCAGTTAAGAACATATTACTCTTCAAGGCCCTTGAACGAGTACGTATCAAAAAATCCCAAAGTTTAGTCATGATTAGCTTCATTTACATCATAACTGCAAGTTGTCACCAGTATCTGCTGTTGTCCAAAACTGCTTTGTGAAACCCAGCTATTGGTTTATCTACAGGAAGATTTGACGAGAGTGCTGGATGCAATGTTCGAGAAAAAAGTCGTCAAAGACGAACATGTCATTGACCAAGGCGATGACGGTGATAACTTCTACGTAGTTGACAAGTATGTAATTATGTAAATAAACATGTATTCACTGATGTCAAAGTTAGTATCTCCATCAAAGCCTAGTTCTTACTTGCCTACTGTCAAAGGTGTATTCATTTTGTTTTCTTTATATAGTGGTACATTTGATATCTTTGTAAGAGTAGATGGCACAGAGAGACATGTGAGTATAAATTTTTGAACATGTCATTTCAACCTGCCAACAGTTACCTACTTACTGAATTATTAAACGGACGTGGGATCTGTTTTGCTCACATAGGTTGGAAGTTATAACAATAAAGGCAGTTTTGGAGAATTAGCACTTATGTATAATACTCCAAGGTATTACTATCTGTATTGATAGAATGGAACTTTCATATTAGCTGTTAACATGTAAAAACAGCCTTGCCTTGACAAATAGAATCATTTGGTGTTCGACCTATAGTTTACTGGTGTCCGGAACAATAGAATGGCAAAGTGCACTGAGGTACAATAAGTTTACAATATGATTCTTGTTACAGAGCGGCGACTATCGTTGCAACCTCGGATGGTGTTCTTTGGGCCTTGGTATGCAGTAAAATACAAAATTTTTTGCCACATTTAGTGACAATAGTTTTCCACTAATACATCATCCTTTTGTATATTTAGGATCGCGTAACATTCAGAAAAATTGTTCTTCGAGCAGCATCAAAAAAGGTAGATATTACATTTGTCTCAAAATGAAATAAAATAAGTTTCATTATAAATATTCAACTTAATTTAATTATTTCTTCGTTCTTTACTGTTTGTATTCATTATATAACAGTACTGGTATTTTTGTCATGAATAAAATCGATTTATTTATTTTTTACTTTGTTTCTTCTCAGAGGAAAAACTATGAAGCTCTCATTGAAAAAGTCCCCATGCTCTCAGACATCAATGTAAGTTGCAATGGACACGTGGTCATAGCTGTGCTAGAGATTGGATGTACCTATAGTTCATTTGAGCATTGCGCTGGTATTTTTCAGACATGTGAAAAAATGAATTTGGCTGATGCATTGGAGTCAAAAGTGTATGAAGACGGAGAATGCATAATCAAACAGGTACCTACAGTCAATTCCTCGTATCAAACACATTGCTTCTAGTACATACTGAGGTTTAGTTTTGTTTTCATCTAGGGTGATGAGGCAGAGTTCATGTACTTTGTAGAAAAAGGAATGGTGACTATTCGAATCTTACAGCCGGTATGTTTTTAAGAAACTATTAAATATGATCGAACTATGTTAAGCTATGAAGTGTTAGGCATTTGAAGTTTGCCTTTGTATTGAAACATTAAGTTGTACCTTAGTGTGTTAACATTATGGTGTGCGTACTTTCAGGGTGAAAGCGATGAAGTGGAGGTTGCACAATGTACCGAAGGGCAATATTTTGGAGGTACAGTTGTCATTAAGAAATCTGGCAAGCAAGGAAGAACAGTTACATTATAATAATTTAACAATATTTCTATTACAGAACTTGCATTAGTAACACATAAACCAAGAGCTGCATCTGCTTATGCTGTTGGTGAAGTAAAATGTGCAGGTATTCAATATCAGATGTTTTTGATAATTTTAAATATCAAGTTGAGATTCTTGCATCTTAATGTTTACTAACATCCCTTTAATTTACTTTAAGTATTGGAGGTCCATGCCTTCGAGCGGCTATTGGGTCCTTGCATGGACATTATGAAGCGAAACATCACAAACTATGAGAAAACTTTGAACAAACTTGGTATCGAGCACACTGATCTACGATAGTCATAATCCTGGGACTAGAAGCCATTTGAACTGCAGTTGAGAAGTCCAGATGGCAAATTGTGGCTGTGTTTTAGAGCCAAACATTTTTACTCATCAAGTTTTAACTTGTCATGTTTCAATTTTGGTGGCAAAGACAATGTTGCATGAAAGGCCCGACTAGATATTGTATAAGGATATTTTCCATACTTGAGTCTTGATTTCTTAAAGATTGCAGAACCATAGAGCATATATTTATTGTTTAAAAATGAACTGTTGCATGATTATACTGTAAATAAAACCTCATCTTCCTTATCAGGCTTGTTGTGTTCTTTCAGTAAACAAAACAATCATCCCACTTAAGCACATCTCACAACAATATGACCTTACAGTACAACTTCACTTGCCATGGTATGGCTTTCACTTGGACAGACTTACAAAACATTCATCCAACTGAGAACATCTCACAAAAGCATTACGCTACAGCTCTCTTATACACATATTAGAACATGTTTTTCATTGAAAACTTCAAATCATGATTCTTCGGGGATATGAATGGTAGAACCATATAACCATATAACTACTACTTTTAGCTTGTTTAAAAATTTCCAACAATTCTTTTTACCAAAATTGCTGAACTTTTACTTACTATCAATTTGTTCATATTACAGACTAAAGTTGTATTGTATGTACATGTATGCAATGCTATTCAAACTGTTCTCTTGCTGAAAAATCACCCCATCAAGGCAAGTCCTCCTTATACACAAGGCTGCAGACTCGACTGTCATAATCATTTAAAACAATAATGCATGGTAATATCTCAGACAAAAGTGTGACCGTTTCCATCCCACTGTAGTTCATAGAAAGCCGAGGTTGTGTTCTGACAGCCTGCATAGCAGACAGTTGTTGGGGGATACCGTCTGTTATACAGGCTGTGCTTCTGTAAATTAGGCTTAACAATAAATTAAAACACCTTACCTTGTATTTGGGCTTCCTATATTAAACTACAGCAGGGTCTAACCTCAGCAACCTTTTTGAGTGATGTCTGCACCAGAGCTTTTAGTTATATCCATTGTTGTGAAAACCTAGCAGGAATCAAAAGAATTTGACTTGAGTACAAATGAAATAGCTTCAACAATAACTTCAGACAAACAAACCTCAGCTATAGTAGGATGGATTCCAATGGTTCTGTCAAAATCAGCCTTGGTTGCCCCACATTTGATAGCACAAGCAAAGCCTTGCATCACTTCGCCAGCATTCGGACTGGCAATGTGTAGACCAACTATACGGTTCTAGAGAATCGCAAAAGAATGTTAGTGACTTGAAGGCATAGGTATAATATGCAGTTAAACTTCATTTTTCATCAGTATAAAGAGCAAAAGGACTTTTTGAATAAGAAGATATCTTGCAATTCTTCTTTAAATCACTCAAATGCCATAAACATGAAGAATCCCTTTCTTTGACTAAGACACTTCAAAACAGTGAAGATGAAGTTTTTGCATAGAAATAGAATGCACATTACAATTCTTGGTTAAATAACTCAAATATCAAAGCTATGTATAATCCCTGACTTTCACAGTAGAACAGACTACATTTCCATCCAATCTCACCTGGTCTAACTTGTTACAAATCAATTTGGCGTAACAAATATTGTTTTCTTTTTCTGCTACTGTCCACTCTAGCGGCCAGAGGTTTGTGTGAAATACTTCCACGTTATCCTCACCATATTTCACTATGGCATCTTCCTCTGAGTAACCGCAGCAACTGTACTCTAATGGTGTGAACACTGTGGTGGGCACGTTCACATAGTCACACTAGAAGATATAAAGAAATATAGTCAATATTTCTGCAATTTAGTTTAAGAGAATTCGGACCCTGATTATTTAAATGCAAAAATTTATTGATTACTAATGTCTAGGACACATTTGGCACAATTTGCGACACAATTGGAAATTTTGAAAACTTCTGTACATGAGACCCATGCAATCATAACATAAAATTTTCAAATTTTTTAAAACATGTTTTTGTAGTCTGAAGATGACTTTTTTGAGTCATTATATCGTTTGGCAATGTCAGGTGCAAACTTGAGCAGTTTGGGACACAATTGGATGTTTTGGGAAGTGTTGTAAGAGATCCATGCACATGATTGATCATTTGTATGGTAAAATTTTCAAATCTGTTATAGCATGTTTGTATGATCTGAAAATGGCTTCTTTAGACAATTATATCAACTATTAATTTCTGAAACAATTTTGGGGCAGTTTCGGATATGACTGGGAGTATGATAGTAAATCTTCTGAGCTCAAAATATATATAAACGTACCAGTGTGTTGCTGCCAGCATACAATCTTTGAGCCAATAACATGCCAGCTTCAATGGCGACAGGAGTCAGTTCTAGTCTTCCCTCGAGTATGTCGCCTAGTGCGTATATATTTGACACATTAGTGTGTTCATCATCATCCACTATTACCTTGCCATTCCTGAAAGAAAAACACACTATACAGTCAAACTTTGGGGTAGAAGAACTGAACCTCTTTTAGTTATCTGATATGTTTTTTCAATAATTTTAAACAGTTTTCCAATACTATAATACGATGTCACTGGGTGTTAATAAGCTCAACTGAACAATAGCAGATGGTGGTCAAGTTGATTTGAATTTAATTCAACTGAAAGTAAGCTTTGCAATAAAAAACAATTGAAATACTGTATGTCAATCTCTTACAAAGTAAGCTAATACATGTGAATAACTGTTCTAAAAAAATAACAAGAAATTGGGAGAAGGTTAGAAATTTCAAGAACTGTAATTATTTCTCCTTTCTTTTTGTCTGAGGAGCATAGAGTACACAAAGAAAAGAGGAATAAGTTGAGTTTCTTGCTCTTGTAAGGTTATAAACTTCAGAGATTGGCCACCATTTGCAGCACTCTCAAGGTAAAACTACAGCAGAACAATATAGCACACATTTACTTTGGGTTCAAGGCAACACCAACATTTTCAAGACCAATCCCTTGCGTACATGAATCTCGTCCAATTGCAAACAATACCTAAACCAAACGCAAAAGAAAATTAGTTGTGAAAGAGCCACGGAAAGAAAGTCAAGAATTCCAAAGTTAGTAAATTGCATGAACTAAGGAAACTATACAAACTAGGAGACCTACTGTGTTAAATTCTCCCTCAAATTCTTCACCACTTTCTAGTGATTTGTAGTAAACTTTCAATTTCTTTGGTTCACCATCTTCCAACATCTCAATCTAAATGCGACAAATTCAGCTCATTCGTTAACAACCAGACAATTTTTTATCATAAAGTATTTGTAGAAATCAAATCTTAGTAACGCTAGACCAATGGTAGTGTATTTTAGCATATTTTTACAATATTTAGTATTCTACAAATCACCTTTGTAGGAACATGTTTCTTTATAAACTTGACGTTTTCTTTTTCCATATAATTTCCAACTATCTCAGCCATTTGCTGTAAAATTACCAAAGTACAAATTGATTGATTCTAATGCCAGGTAATTGTATTGATCAAGAACAAGCCCTTGAATAAATTGCAACAACAATTGTGTTATTTTATTTTAATAATAATGATCATCATCATCGATAATAATCATAATAATAATAGTAATAACAGTCGTAATAATAAGGTAAAATAATAGTAGCAATAATAATAATAGTAATACTATTAGTAGCAATAATAGTAGTAAAATAATAGTCATGAATACTAATAATATATAATAGTAATACTATTAGTAGCAATAAGTATAGGAAATAGCACGGTTCGAGAAGTATTAATGAAAAATCGCACGCGTGTTTGGCGAAATATTTGTAATACCGTGAGTGCGAAGCACGAGCGGTACTACGAATATTTCGCCAAGCACAAGTGCAATTTTTCATTAATACTTCGAGAACAAGTGCTATTTCCTTTTAATATTATTACTGACAATATGACAAGGACTCAGAGA
>JAODVM010105648.1:0-16157 GCA_025400095.1 Phenganax marumi | reverse complement strand
ACATAATTTCCGCAACACTGGTAACACGACACCAAGGCAAAGGTGAACAACGCCAAAACGAGGCAAATGCCACAACCACAAATCTCGATTTTACCTGGCATCTGACCGCAACGTCACGATTAGGAAGCTTTCTCGTTCGTCGAACGCAAAAAGGACAGGATCCACCTGCAGCTGAGCAGTAGTTAGCTTCAGTTTCTGCCCTGACTTATCGTTCCAGATATATTTACTTTACTTCACTTCCAGTGGTGATAAAATAATTATTATTTCTGAAAAAACAGCCAAAAAAGAGAAGTTGCCCGAAAAAGACAAGAGTTGCCTAAAGTTGCTTAAAATGTCGAAAGTTGCCAAAAAGTTTCCGAGCATCTTGTGTCCAAGCCTACCCGGTTGTACGAAAAGAAGATAGCGCTATATCCACCCGATAGTGATTTTTTAAAACATTCGTAAAATTTCTCATCAATCGTTATAAAACAACATTACGATAAATGTTCATAGACTAAAAGCCGCTACGTTTATTTTGTTAGCCAGTACGAAAGTTTGGTCGTTTTCTGTCCAATTTTAAGAGGGATGAAAAATCCACTATCCAGTGGATAGCGCTATTCACCTTTCGTACAACCGGCCCCAGATATTTAAGTGTTCCCCTTGGAGCTGTCGCCATCAGCATCAATTGTTTACAGAAACTTCTTCTACTTCATCCCTGTCATAATTTTCATTTGACCATTGGTTAACAAGACTCCGGTAACTTTATGATCTTCATGTGTCACAATCATTGTTATTTCGATCATTCTCTTTGGAAGAAGACTTTTTTTCTGGTAATTCTTTAGGTGAAGCCAGCGCATAGTTTTTATCAACTGTAATGAGCATTCAGTTTGTTCTGTCCTTAATCCAGTACAATCTCGTAATTACATTCCGAGAGTTTCTTGGTTATTGTGTACGGCCCCTTCCATGGATGAAGGAATTTCGGGGACAAATCCTTTTTCTTGTTAAGCAGTAGTAACCATACTGAAAATATAAAGTTTATCGTGCAACAAAGTAAAGTTTCTGCATCAAAATTTTAAAGAAAGCTACACAGGGGCTTCTATGGTTAAGAGGCCAAGCTCTATGAAAAACGTAAAATTTTCCAATTTTTTGAAACATGTTTCTTTGACCTGAAAACGACTTGACTTCTATGACCTGAAAACGACAATTATTAATAGACTTAATTGATAGACATTTAGACTGTCAGTCTGTCATACCTGCATAGTATAACACAAAGTTTTGGTTTTTAAATTGTGGACTTTTATGCCTCGTATATAGTTCTTGGGGATTACGTCCTACCAAGCATTTCTGCTTGTGAAGCGCAAACAAACACCTAATGTCGCTCTAGTTTCGCGCATTTTTTTCAATTTCGCGCGCTAAGTTATTTAAATTTGGAATACTGCTGATTTGTATGTATTGTAGTTTCAGAAAGGTGCGTATCTTGTGATCTATGACTGGATCAGTGCATTTTATAATTGTATTGACCACCATACTGAGTGGCACAACGCCACATATCACTGTATAAATTACATAACTGCATTATGTGCATTATGCATTATATACACCAAAAACGGTAAACACACAAAAAAATTTATACAAATATTTAGTAATAATTTATCAATTCTACCCCAAACTATCAGCTACAATCTACAACCATGAATATACAAATGTTCCCATCCTCTATCAATGCATCTTAATACAGTTATAGACACGCAACACCCCAGTCTTCACAGGATCCCAGTCTTGATAATGACATAAACATGTTATTGCAAAGAATGATAGGAAAATTGGCACAGAACCACAGACAAACATGAACGAAAGTTCGACCTGAAAAAAACGATGGTGTCTTATAAAAAAAATCTGTCACAACAATGGTCACAACATTGTATACTAATAGTTTATAAGTTGCATTAAAAAACCCCACTTACTCGTCCTCTGAGAATGTCTATCAACATAGTCAGTGGCATTACCATTCCCAGAGCCAAAGTTGCTGAGAGAGATGATGTCAAATAACATCCCCTACAGAGCAGAAAAGTCGAGTCGTGAATTGCGACTGCTTGCCAAGTTACATACATATTACTTAACCAGGATAGTAAATCTGATAAGCAATAAGAAGCGAAATCTTAACAAAAGAATTAACAGGGGCCGGTTGTTCAAAAGTTGGATAGCGCTATCCATTGGATAGTGAAATTTTTAACGTCCTTAAAATTGGACAAAAAATGTCGAAACTTCCAATTTGTCCGGCGATATATTTATTAGAGACTTCAATCTATCGATATAAGTCGTAATTTTATGTTATAACAATCGGTGGAGAATTTGACGAAGGCTACAAAAAATCACTGTCCAGTGGATAGCGCTATCCACCTTTCGAACAACCGGCCCCAGACATTCTGTCTAGAAGTATACGAGGTTGGGTAGAGAAATATACAGGTGGACTCCCCCTCCCAATACGGATTTCATTCCAACGAGCCTGGATAATACGCGATGAAGGCACTAGACAGAAGTGTTGAAACGTTTTTCAAACTAGCAGGCAATTTACCAAACTAGTTCACTGAAAATGTGTCGTGAAGACACCAAATTGTGTCTAAGCGTTTAAATGCAAATTGTAGAAGTTGTTATAAACGTAAATTCTATAAAACATAAGGCTTCACTCGAATCATGGTACACTCAAACACTAGAAAAAAACATTTTCCAGGCATACCACAGCCACAAATACTCCGAGAACACGGTGCCGAAAATTGCATTCATGATCAAAGAGAACCACGTAATCCAATCAGGAGGTAACTCAAATTTTTCGATATCTGCTGCATGAAAAATCCAAAATCCCGGCCACAGAAATAACGTACAGAATAAGCCAACAAAACCTACCAAAAAAACGTTCTATCAAATCTCATACACCAGTATCAATGAATTTTTCACATACTTTGTAGCTAAGCTTTGAAAGAAAAATGGTATACAGTCAAGCAAAATTATTTTTCACCGTTACGTAGCTATTTGGGAAGCAGAGGAAGTCCTCTTACTCGTACATGTCCCAACTACAGGTAGTTTTCAATCATGCGATTTTGAGATATTAGCGAGTTTAAGCAATCGACGTTTTTGACAACACGAACGGCATGAGGAACGTCAAAAGGCTGGGTCAAGCATGGTGATTGGTGGAAAACGTCAGCTTTTCTTCCGGTCGACGTCCGTGTTGTCAAAACCGCCGCTTGCTTAAACTCGCTATTAGATGACGGGCACGTACGTCTAAAAATTGCCATTGAAAACTTTTCAGTTGACGTCAACGATAGTTTAAGGCACAAAGCTTCGATCTCTCTTTAGTTTATTGTTGTACAATGCACTCAAAGTGCATTGTACAACAATATTAACAAAATTGTGGCTTGCCCGTCATTTGGTGAGTGCAAATAGTCTGTTACGTAAGTTGCAACAATCTAAAAGCTATATACTACCAAAAAACATAGCAATATTCATTTGACTTTCATTTGGTACTTTCAATTTCAATAGAACCAGATAACACGAATACCTAATAGAGAATTTAAAAGATTTTAAATTTATGTAGCACGTTTGGCTTAGCTCAAAACGGAGTTTAAAATTTGGAATGGTACACTTACATAATAGCACCACCTAAGGAATAAAATGCTCCATAATTAATGCCACCCTTAGTCTGATGCGAGTCTGACAATGTAACCAAGACTATTCCTGTAATACTAAATAAACATCGAAATTATACTTCCGCGTAAAAAAGTAGAGCACAGTGGCACACTCGTCAATTGAATGTTATTCAAGGTCAGGGATTGTAGATATTTGTAATGCCCAATTGAATGAAACGAGAAATGCAGTTTATTTTCTAGAGAAAAACATCTTCTGTTTCATTCACTTGTTGCCTTTGAAATCTATAGTAAGATCTCCCTCGAGGAAATTTTGACAAATTTTATGTAATACCAACAAAATACAAAATTTCACGTCAAATTCATAAAGGCCATTTTCCATTACGGCCGTTTTGCCCGCGCGGGCGGAGCGCACAGATTTGAACATGCTCTGTCGTTTTCTGTTTGCGCTTGGTCTCGCGTGCACGCCAGGAAAGTTAAAAGTAATTCAACTTTCTCCGCGTGCACGCGAAATCAAGAGCGGAGGATCAACAACAGAGCATGTTTAAAACTGTGCGCTCCGCCCGCGCGAGCAAAACGGCCGTAATGGAAAATGGCCTTAAGGACTCCCTTTACCAAAATTTTCGAAATTTTCCAATCTTGATCCAAATCGTCCCGAATTTCTCCCAGACATTACCAATCGATATAGTTGCTCAAAAAACTCATTTTCATATTATATACAGTATTACTCCTATATTATAATCATTTGCAATCCCTGATCTTGATATAGAGCACAGATCACACTCAGGCTTACAACAAGACTTAGCTACAAGTACCTCAAAAGAACAGCAACTAATTTAGACAACGAAAATCTGTCATTGTGGGAACTTTGGAAAATAGCAGCTAGGATCAGCGTGAAAAGACCTTAAAAATTTTCAAGATGACAATTACATTAGATTTTATTTACTGTGAACTGTAGCCCAAATGTTAAAATGAGTGAAAGATTACCAGAAGATGATGACAAGATATTAACTGCGGCAGGAGATGTAACAGCCAATGCTTCTTGATACAAAAGTGTTGCTAAAAACCACTATATATAATGAAAATCCAACGTTACACAAATTCGTCTCGCTCTATTAGAAATAATAAATTTCATAAATGAAAATTTGTACCAAAAAGCCAAATATTACTGCAACTTTCATCACAAAATCCACCGGATGTTTGGGTATTGGTGGATACCTTTCCAGCTCAGGATTATCTGAAATCATTCAACTTTGTATTCAATTTTCTTTACTAATTTCTTTAAAAATTAAGTTATAAAAATGCTAGGGTCTCCCAGCTGTCATGAGTAAATGTCATGTTTAAAATTATAAAGACTTTCTAACTTTGGGGTGCGTCGTATCTCAATCACTTACTGTAACTAAAAGTTTCTACATGAAGTAAAGTGCTGTGAGTTGTGGCTATTCGCTGTTTAGCTGTAAAATACCTGTTCTAGATCTACGCAATTTGAATTTAAGAGGCCAACTGTTAATGATGCAGCTGTTATGATGTGTGTTTACAAATCTAATAAATTGTATGGCTTATTGTAGAAAAAAAGTTAGCAATGGGAGAACTTTGTAACAAGGATACTACTTAGAAATAAGACAGTGTTCAGAATGCATTAGGAAGGAACTGAAGTTTAGCAGTTTTTAACTAAATCACAACGTATAATGAAGTGTGAAATTTAACTTAAAAGTAAACGGCTTAGAGGTGGTACAGCATGAGGTTGCTCCATAATTGCATGCACCAAAATTCATTGCCCATGTTATCCAGCATATCAAAATTTCAAACACATCTGCTGAAGTGACCTTGTTAGCATTAGGAAGCTGCTACTGCAGCAAGGACTGGCAAGTTATCCCAAATGAATAAACCCAACTTGTCATGGACATCCAGACTGGAAAGTTTGCAAAATGTGCAAAGGATAAACATTGTTCACAGAAAATATGCACATATAATTAAAAATTTTGCAGACAAGCAATTTCTGTCGTACACAAAAAACAAGAAAATGGCTGTTTATCTGCTAGCTGTTTCCTGTGGATTTGGCATACGCTATCATAACTTTATTATCAGCAGAATAATTCGTGTGCAAATAGTGCTTTTATTTTCAATTGCTGCATTGTTTGCGCATATATGCACCAATTTCTAAAAGTGCGCATATGCAGACGGTCGAGCATTCAAAGTGCACAAGGGAGAAATCCTTTGTGCAGGACAAACTTTCCAGTCTGGATGGACACAGTGAACAAACAAGTAAGGCACAGTGAGGTGCATTACTTCATGGGTAAATCAACATAAAATGGCGTGACTCTCCTTACCATTTTGTACATATTTGGGATGCTCACAGTACATGTCTTCATTTTCACAATCTTCATCCTGCGTTAAAATCACGTATAACCCGCATAAATTGCTAGCTAATGCCTGTAATAACAGCACTATAAACTTGAGCATAAGAGTACCTCCCTCGAGCATTACTTACAGTGTTTACAGAATAAGGAAATGACTCAGAGGTCTCATGTTGATTGCTAGATGTGGTTTTGACATTCAGGTAATGCTTTTCATACAAAGATTTCAACCAAACCCAAGGCAGATATAAAGCAAAAGATGCTGTTTTGAAGTAAGTTGTAAAAAATGGTTTGTCGAATCCTTCATTGTGAAATATGAACTATAGGAAAAAAACAAAAGATATGAGTTCCTGTAATTCAGTGAAAGCATTGAGTAACCCACTGAATAGCAATGCACGCCTGTGCACCCTACTAGGGTTGGTTGTTCAAAAGGTGGGCAGCTCTGTTTTTTGTAGCCTTTCATAATATTCTCCATTGATCGTTGTAACGTAAACTTAGAACCGATATTGATAAATTAGAGACTCTATATGATAGATACTGTTTACCGTAATGGAAGTTAGGGCATTTTTTGTCCAATTTATTGAAAGTTGAGCTTTTGAATAACAAGCATTAGATCTGCAATTTAGTTCTGTACAATGCGAGACAATTCCCCTCTGCATACACTTGTTACTTTGAGGATCAACAAAACCACCAGTATCTGCTAATTTGTCCCGTTGCTTCATTGACTACTATACTCCCAAAGCAGCTAACTTATGCAGTGGGCTTTGCTTTCTGAATAAACTCCTTCTTAAAGGCTGGATTATTTCACATACTGAACATTGGTCAGTGCATCGGGAAACTTTTCTTGCTAAAAATGCTAAAAATCTATTATTCCTAAACCAGACCAACAAAAAGACAAACATTGTGATTCACAGCAAAGCAATTAGCAATAAACTTCTGATTCCCAACCATTTTTCCGAACTTCGTTTGTTCACATTTTGATGTTTGCCTTCTTGTGAGTTCATATCACCATTATTAAAATGGAATTGGACCAACAATCAAAATATAAAATAATATACAATTACACACATCTGAAAGTTCAGCAGAGGCCACCCAAAGAATGTCGACAAAAATAAGCACTATTACTCCAGTAACCAAGCGTCTGTAGTTAGTCGATCTGCCATTAATTTTCCTTTCTTCTTTGGGAAGAAGTAGACCACCTTCCTCCATTTTGGCCAATCTGGTTTGAGATCAGTGTAAATTCGCCAGCACTGTTTATCCATCCAGTGATCTTTTGAGATCAGTGATTGTATTGTGCTATCCAGTGCTATTGTTAGATCAGCGTACTTTTTGAATCAATCTTTTGATTTGAGTTTCGAAGTGAGCGTCCAAATTTACATAAAAGACAAAAGTGAAAAGATTGAGTGAATGGCTTCTGTTAGTGAACAAGAAGAAGGTTTAAGTGGAAATTTATCAAATTTATTGGCTACGAATACGCCTGTTATTAATGGTCACTCTCATGAAAAAGCTGCTGCGAAAATGAACGATGTTAGAACGTCCAAATATGAAAGTTTTTGCAAAATACTCGCCACAATTATTGTTCTTGTTGCTTTTGTGTCCCATCTAATTCGTGGTGCCCAAGAAGGTATTCTTTTGCAACAATAATTTTCGTCCAATTTGTTTTGTATTTTCATTTGCATACTTTGAATGTTTGAAGAAATGTATTGATGTAATCAGCTACTGGTTTCTAGTTAAGTATTAACTATTATTTAATATTGATAGACTGAGCACGCCATCAAATTGCACATAGGACCTCCTTGGATCATTTGATTCTAACAAAAATCTTTCAAAACCCAGTCTTATTGTGTCGTATTTCAAATCATTTAGCAATTTAAATTGTTTTCAGCTAAAAGTCCAAAACAGACAAGCAATTTTTCCTAGGCAGGTTTTTTTTGACAAGTTATATTTGCTGATGTGTGTACCAAAAATTGACAAGTTTAGGAAAATTTGCTCGTCTGATCCCCTTCAGTCTGGGTCAATTTAGAGTTTGCATAAGTGTTGACTGCTGTGTTCCTCAAATGAAAACTTGTCTGGCCAGGGGTGTATGCATTTTCTTGGCATTTCACCATAGTTGTGTTTCTGTAGGAAGTGGCAGTTGTACACATCTGTTAAAGAAAGGAAAATGGCGACAGGGAGTGTGGCAGCCTTTTGGGTGTATGATTCACCAATATAAAATGAAGTAATTTCAATTCTATAAAACTACAATTTGAAGCTTAATCCTGCATTGACCTGAAATGCACCTTTCTAATATATATTTTGCTGCCAGACAATTTTTCTTGTCAATGCGAAACTTTACGTGTGAATGGGTTGACTAGTCTACCTCCTAATATGTTATACATTGAGATGCGATGCATCCCAGTGTGCCCTAATTGTATCTTTTAATCTGTGTGATGCCTAATGATATTGTTTGTCTGGGGAAAAAATCTGTTGTCACTCAAGTTGGAACGCAGTGTTCCTTCAGTGCAACATGCACCTTGTGTTATTCTTTTTTGTCTTGAAGAGAAATTCAAGCATGTTTGAAAGACAAACCATTGGCATTTGTGGGGGACTCCAGACTACGAGATGTATTCAACTTGCTTGTGCATGAGTTGGCTGGTTCACTTGAAGATCAAAACAAAAAAGTTGTATGAACACTTGCAGTTATTGTTATTTGTGAATTACTGATAATGATTGTGAGATTATAAAATGTCTCTTTCAATTGTTTCTATAGCACAGCAATTTATCATATAATGGAATATACAACGTATCAGTGGTAATTAGATTCTCTCATATTTTTGTCTTACTTTTCCATGATCGTGCAGCTGTTGGCACCTAAGCGTATGTACCCAATCACAAAACATGTTGCATAGTCTGTACGATTACCATGCGTTTTGTACATGACATATATGACGTAAACAAATCTTTTTGTCTAAAATGTATACAAATTGCATTACAATTGCTTTGAAATTAGATTGCTGTTTCACACTTTACACCAGAATGGTCTAATATTTAAAATTTTATGCATTTCAGCATTGGAGTTTGCTGCACAAACATAAGCAGCTGTGCTTCTACTTAAAACTTGTTTTATTGTCATGTTTACATGGTTTGGGACCTACCACTGTACTGTTTTGACCCATGAAAATGCAAGCCTCTCCCTCTGTATGAGTAAAGGGCATCAGTTCTCCTTCAAACACCCAGATGATTTTACTCATCAGTTTTATTGATATTCTTGGATCTTATATGCGATCAGTTATGTTTGATTACTTTGTATAGAATTTTTTCTGGATGCCAGAAGTCAACTCATCAATGGAACATCTATTCAAGCATTGGCTAAAGGTAGATTAAAACGAGTGTATAGTTGCCGTTTTGGTTTGATATTTATATACTGTTTGAACTCTGCCTTGAAGATAAGTGATGTACTAATTTCTACTAGTACTTTTTGTTTGTAGCATTCAGAGGGTCGACCAAGCTTCATTGTGGCTGGAGCTTTGCTGGTAACTACAGTAATTGGATAGATTTAATTTCAATTATTAACTTTTTGCACTCATTCCCAACCTGCATGTTGCTAGTATGTATCTATGATATTACTGAATAGTAATATATGTGGTTATCTATGTTTTCAACAGTGGACAATAAAGAATAGAGTTCATGCTATGCAAGAATACAAAGGTAAGAATACTGTAGTTGTCGCTCAGACAGCTAGTTAATTATTATAATTGTTGAGTTGTGATTCATTTATAGAGAACTTCACACGAGTCAGAGATATAATGAATGCTTTGGGCACAGTTAACGATGGTGAATTCGAAAAGATGTTGAAAGCTTCCAAAGCCCTCAAGATAAAAGTGAACAGAGATGAATTCCCTAAATCTCCTGTTGTTGTTTGGAAACTTCAAGAGCCTGTGGCTGAATCCTTACTTAGCGCTGCACGAAAATCGATCACAGTCGAGAAAATCAACTCCTATAACAATTTGGCTGAAATTGCCTTGTGAGTATAATATACAGTGCAGCTGTGCTGTACGCTGTGCTAATATATGTCTTCTAGTTCGGGTAAT
This sequence comes from Phenganax marumi, assembly GCA_025400095.1. NCBI lineage: Eukaryota > Metazoa > Cnidaria > Anthozoa > Malacalcyonacea > Clavulariidae > Phenganax > Phenganax marumi. The sequence continues at coordinate 6,110 of JAODVM010105648.1, read as the reverse complement.
CTCCTTTAAATAGATAGGTAGTTGTGTGGTTTACATACAGTAAAGTATGAGCTGAATTGTGTTACTTAGTTCCAATTTTTTCTAAGCAATGCAGTTTGTATATGTTACCCTAGACTGTTTATTTTTACAGCAATCAACTATCATTCTCTTAGTCTGTTTGTCCTAGCCCACCCTGTTAACATTCCTTGTTGTAGGAAACCGGAGTACTCAAAGGAAGCCTATGACTTTCGGTAGAGTGGTAGACAGTAGTTCAGTAGACAGACTAACTCTTTTCATATGAGAAAGTTAAGTCCACTCTGAGAATTACACCCGCAACCTGATTGGTGAAAGGAGCTTCTCAGGACGAGAGACTGTGTCATGGTCCAAAGCGCAAAACCCAGCTAATTTGCTTGTGATGTGAACTCATTGTAGTAAATGACAAGAGTTTTATCTTCACAAATAAACTCATCAGGCAAAGTAGCGCAGCTGATTAGTAGTTACTGTTGTTTGTTTTTGTTTAAAATACTTGTCATACTATAGATATAACACATCAATAAAAGTCTTCAAGCCAGGAATGTTAGTTAAGAATATGGAGCTATCCTCAACAACAGATGGTTTACATTATATAAATGAAGTTGTACAATGGGTTAGTATTGTTTTGATGTAGTACAATTTGGACATTTCAAGTGTTGCTCACTGATGAATAACGTTGCACGTCTTGCCATTTGATGAGTTTGCCATATTGAATAAAATTAAATCTTTTGTGTTCTCTAGGAGTTGGACATTCTGCTGAATAGATTCTGTAATGCATACATTAGACCAGCTGATGCAACATGTTGTGTTCCACGCGAACATACTACTCAACTTCAGTATAACTCTTTTGCTGTATTTGTTGCTTGGTAAGTAGCATGTTACCCTCTCATTCTCTAGTGATGACCACGCCCTTATATCGTTTCTGGGACTGCATTCTAACTGCCAAGATTCAGTATAGTGTATAATTTTGTTATATTTTCAGCACTTTGCTGTTTCTGGTAATGTGTTTTTGCCGACATTGTCGTTCAACTCAAGGGCCAGATGTCGGTAAGAATGAAATAGAACAAAATCTGAATCTTGATGTTTTCAATGAAAAGCAGTCTTGTAGAAATATTAGCATTGGTGAGAGAGCTATGATATTACATTTGCTTGTAATTTTTAGCTCATTGTGTCTGTGTGTGTGATGTAGTGAAATCATTGATACAAAACTGATAAACTAAACACAATGACAATGAGTTTCCATTCGTTTTTTCTTGCGCTTGGATAGATGTTGGAAACAACGAACCTCAACAGAAGTCATCTTGTCAATGGTTATGGTCAGATAGAGTATATTGTGTTCTAAAGGCAATGGCTAAGCTAACTCTAATCATGGCTTATTTCTTCATATGTGACAGGTACTTTCGATCTACGTCAGTATAGCGTATATTAGTTAATCCATTGACTAGCAATACACCCCATTGCACCTTGCTTTTATGTATTTTCCCATACTCTTTCTAATGCCAGATGATTTTCCTGAAATAGGGGGAAACTCCTGCCAGTTTATGGAATAATATTGATATTTCATTGAATTGATATGGGTTGGCTGAATTCAGCAACGAATTTCACATTCGTAGTCGACTTGAAGGTTCTCTATTGTTTTTACTCTACAGAACCAATGTATTCATGAAAGAGCACAAGGAATATAGTAATACAACTGTTATCATAACTTTGGTAATATTTCTAATCCTTGGAGCTTATACATGGACTCCAGTATCCAAGGTGAGTTGCATTACTTTCACAGTCTACATGTAAGGGTTTATTTGTGCTCTCCATATAAACTATGTTCACTGGTTTGGAATGCTAGTGTGTTTTTTTTGTTTCATAGATTTACTTCTTAAATCGAGATCAGACCGATGAATGGAGAGGCTGGGCTCAGTTAATGATTCTGTTATATCATTATATTGGAGCAAGTAACGTATGAATGTTCTACTGTTGATTCAACAAACTTTTAACATTTGATCCTTGCTTTACACATTGCAGCCTGTTCGATTACAAAATGCTAGGTTTCACTGTGCACAATGATTACATTACATCATGCTACCATGTGTTATTACTACTGTAGTATATATAGCTTTTTCTTTCTCTAGATTTTACCGTTTTATGTGTTCATTCGTTTACTCGTAGCTTCATATCTCTTTATGTCTGGATATGGCCATTTCACGTACTTTTGGACAAAAGGAGACTTCAGTTTATATAGAGTTTGCCAGGTGATCAACTTTTGATTTCGTGGAGAACAGAAGAAGAAAAGTTTTTTGTTTAGCTTAAGTGGAGAGGTGTCTACATTAGAGAGGTGTTCGCATTAGGTAGAATCATGTGAGGCGTGATCTTGTAAGGATTTTTCAGACGTAATGGGTTGCGATGGAGATTAATGTGTCCACATTGGAGTATTTTTCTGTATTAAAGAGGTGCCCACGTTAAAGAAATGTCCATATTTGAGATTGGTCAGTATTAGAGAAGTGTCCACATTAGAGAACACTTTACATTACAAAAGTGACCATGTTGAAGAAATGTCTACACATGAGAGGTAGACTTTAGAAAAGTGTTCAAATTAGAGAGGTTTCCACAATGGAGAGGTGTCAAAATTAGGGAACACTTTACATTAGCGGGGTGTTCACTTTACAAAAGTGACCATGTTGAAGAAATGTCTACACATGAGAGGTAGACTTTAGAAAAGTGTTCAAGTTAGAGAGGTGTCCACAATGGAGAGGTGTCCACATTAGGGAACACTTTACATTAGTGGGGTGTTCACTTTACAAAAGTGACCATGTTGAAGAAATGTCTACACATGAGAGGTAGACTTTAGAAAAGTGTTCACATTAGAGAAGTGTCCACATTAGACAGGTGTCCATGTTAAAGAGGTTTGACTGTACTAAGCATAGTGTCAATAAACTTATTTATATTTTTTCTTCTTGTCTCAGGTTGTAGTTCGTATGAATATATTTGTCGTTATTCTATGTCTTGTCATGGGTCGTCCATATCAATTCTACTATTTTGTCCCTCTCGTGACATTCTGGTTCCTAGTTCTATACATCGTACTGCTTGTCTACCCCGCTGTCACGGCAAAATTACTCGAAGGTAATTTGCTCATTCCTTGTTTAATTCTGTAAACCAATCATGGTGTCTGCCAAATTTTCAGTATGATTTTAAGTCAAAGTACATTTTCACTTACAAAATTTTTCTGCTAAATTGAAGCGAACAGGCAAACTGTTGTTGTGCTGAAGTCGTTAGTTCCTATCTAGAGTTCAAAAGACGAAGAGAACTTTCTTCTTCGGTTCCATATTTTGTGGAAAATGTCCCAAAGTGGAAACTAACCGCATTAACTAGCTCTGCATTTATTGTCTTTTAGAGGATCCGAGGTATTTCGCCTGGATCGCAGCAAAACTACTTTTCTTGTTCATCACTACCTATTTCATTTGGAGCTCACCGGTAAAAATCACGGATTAGAACATCCGTTTATATTTTCGCTATAGGCAGTGTAATTTACTATCGCGAAAGTGTTAAGCGAATTTGAGCAGATCAGGGAATCATAGAAATTTTTTCTATTCTCTTGTTTCTCCATCGAGTTTCTTACATGTACTCTAGGTTGTATGTGAATGGATTTTTTCACAATGGGCCATCAAGGAACTGTTTGTTTTTCCTGAAGATAACGTGCAGGAATGGATATTTCGATCAAATTTGGATCGTTATGTAAGTCGTAAATGATGGTGGGACGTACTTGGATAAATGACCAATATGCTGTTTACTAATACGTTCACTTTTCTCTTATCGTTAGATCGTCACATATGGAATGCTGCTTGCTCTAGTTTATCATGTATCCCGTAGTTACGGAGTTGTTGAGGATAATAACACGAAAAGATTATTTCCTCGAGCCGTTTCATACCTTGTCAACTTTATAAGTTTCATGACACTAATGGTATGTGACCTACACCGACGAGCAAGTTTTCCTTGACAAATTTCTTGACAAGTTCACTTTTTCGTGTGGACGATGAACAAGTTCTCCTTGACAAATTTCTTTACAGCCAACTATATAATTAAGACATGATCGGGGAGGCGGGCACTCTGCGGGGAGGGGAATATAGGGTCGCTAGGGGGGAGCTCTGGCCCATCCAGTAGATAAAAAGAAACAAATTTATCAACGACAAAAACACCAGTACTGGTACATGATCTATACAAACATTAAAGATATACACGTTAAAAAGGCCACGGAGTTCACTCGCTAATGTCAACGACAAACAAGATTGCCTAGAACAGGATTCGATAGACAAGTTGTTGACAGCTTTTTTCAATTTCAGGGTTATTCTATCCAGGCTTATGGCTGTCGTGATAAGGTGCAATGCAATGCAGTTCATTCTGTCGTATCATTTCTACCGGTAAAATACGTTTTCATTTCGCAATCTTTGTGTCATGCTCTATTCTATTCTACTGGGGCCGGTTCTTCGAGTGGTGGATAACGTAATTCACTGAATATCACTTCAAACAATCAAAAATCACTTTTTTGTAGAAACAAAACAACTATACTACAAAAAATCACTTTTTGTAGCCCTAGTGAAATTTTTCGTTGATCGTTGCGACACAAAATTACGGTTGGTATTAATGGATTAAACTCTCTAATATTTGTATCGTTGACCAAAATGAAAGTTTCAATATTTTCTGTCTCGTGCTAACTTTCGAACAACTGGCCCCAGCCTTTTCTTCTACTCTGCTTGGTCTCAAGGCGTAGTGCACTGTTATTTTTTTACATGTACATTTTTTAGATAACGGCGTTTCTTTTGCTACGTAATGCAAGTGGCTTCATGCGCTCACACTTTAGCACATTCTATGCCTGGGTTGGACAAATGTCACTGGAGGTTAGCTAAGCTGTATATCAACACACACTCCCACAGCAAATGAAGAAAAAATTACACCCATCTCCATTAATCAGTCTTTCTTGTTTTTTTCTTAAGTTATTTGTGGGTCAATACCATATCTGGCTGGCGAATGACACTAAAGGAATCCTTGTTCTCATTCCTGATCAACCATTACTTAATATGGTGATCACAACGTTCATTTTCGTATGCGCATGTCATGAGGTGAACAAAGTAACCTCAGTCTTGTCAGCGGCTCTCGTAGCCAAAGATGTAAAAGTTATGTTACGAAGGTTAGTTATATTTATAATTATGTTATTTATCATATGGTGGCATAAGACGCATAACGATGAAGGCAAGGCGCATTGAGCTGATGTTCAATAATTGCCTCACGAACCATGCACCTTTTTGCCTGGACTTTAAAAACTCATGAATAATTCATGGCCAAATATCAAATACAAACTTTTGTTATCAATTGACCATAAAAAAGATATGGCGGTATGTCTAATTTTAACAAAATTGTAGACTGTAAACTAATTTAATTTGCGCTGTAAAATTATTTATTGTTTGAAATTATTAGTCTTAATGGCACTTACAATTAACTGAACGTAGTTAGCAACTAGCTACTCATTCTGGCTACTTTTATTAGAGAAAATAAATTAATAATTAGAAAAAAGTAGAAATTTTGAAAAGAAATTTACAATGGAAATACCGATTATGGAAACACTTACAAAATGGCGGCTGTTTTTAAAAAGAATTTAGTAGTGATCTTAATTTCTAGTTTTCACGTGGGGATTTTGGGCAAAAATGTTTGCTAAAGCGATCGATGAACTTGTTTCAGAGTTTCAGCAACGTCTAGGTTCAAGCGTTACCATACCATGGGGTTGGATATTCACGAAACTAGCCACGCTTTTGACGCGTTATCCAACAGGAATTACCAAAGCAATCATGTTTGCTGAACTCGAAAGTTCTTGGCGAAAAATTGACAAATTACACGCGAAAGGAACGCTTGGAGCTGCTGATAGTCTGCAGTCCATTGTTTTGTCGAAACATCTTTCTCCCCTGGCTGTGTTTGAGGTATATCTTTTAACAGGTATGCAGAACGTGGCAACAGCGCACCCGAGATGAATATTCTGATAAAAAATAGCGTACCTCAGTGTTTGTAGAGTTTTCAAAAACTAAATGTGCGCACTTAAAATACGATGTTGATGTTTT
>JAODVM010105537.1:0-16160 GCA_025400095.1 Phenganax marumi | reverse complement strand
GAGCTGACAGACGAACCGATGCAAAGCAGCTCAAAAGACTCGTCGACCAGTCGCCTAGTAAACTAACTAGAGACACCAGGATCAGGCTAGAAGAACAAACAGGCCAAGGCTGACGCCTTGCGCAATGTAAATGCGATTCTCTGGGCCATCTGCAGACGTGTCGATGTCCTGATCATCTTCGTCCAAGGCATCGCATTGACCTCCTGCAGCTAGAGGTACCACCACAAGCCGCACATCTGAGGGCGGCAGGAGACCACCTCCAGGAATCATGGCCTCATGGAAGCCAGCAACACACCTACAGTTTTTCAAAAAGCGATTGGAGGCCTGGGAGACTAAGCGTGTCAGCTAGCACGAAAAAAACAAAATGCTCGTACGCGTCCAGGCGCTTTGTATTTTGCTGGTGTATGGTGATGCTTCAAGAAAGCTTGTGTTTCTTGGCGGTCCTTTGGGGCAAGAGCAGCGCTCCTCAGTTGCTTGTCCACTGCCTCAAGTTGGACAAAGGCTTCTTGATCGGCGCCAGACATCCAATCCATGACCAAAGCCAGGTCTTTGTCACCCAGGTAGTGCCGTGAGGTCTTCACAATCACCAAGTCGTGTACCCAAAGCGTGGCTTCGTCTTCTGGCAAGCCTGCAATGACCATAAATTAACGGGCTGACTGAGCGCAAGAGTTTGACACCAGTCCCTGGGCAGTTCACTTCTCACTGTTGCGCCAGGCCCCACACACTCACATGGCAAAACCTATCCCATTGAACCCCTGGTCTTGGTTCTTCTTGAGGCATGTTTTTCGTTTCACACACACTCTGGCTCGACTTTGTGCCCAGCTGTGAGCCTGGCTCGAAATGTTGCACAAGCGCTCGGGCAAAGGGGACACCATCTTCTGCGCGCACGCCCGCATGAGGAACAGCCACACCCACTGCCTGGGGCCAGGCAGAATCAATAGCTCATGCCCATTGTATTGATTCTTGCGAACCCATCTGCAGCCATGTCCAAATCCTATTGCCCCAAAGGCACCAGGTGAGTTGTCTGATTTGTACAAAATTCATGACCTGTTTAAAAAAAGCAATTTGAGTTGAGACCAGTGTGTTTTACACAGACAATCTTTCATTCACTCAGGTCTTTTTCAATTCGACGCCACGAGTCTCCCCACCTGACAAACTGCCGCCCAAAATTCTGCTTTCAACGGCAGCCGCGCCCGCACAGCAAACTCTTCCAAGGTGTAGGAGGCGACAATGCGCCAGCTGAGGCCCCTTCCTTGAAGGGTTCTGGGCAAACTCTGGGGCCTTACAGGATTCCAGATTACTCCAAGCAAACAAGGGCCACACTGACCATCACAAAACACAGGGGAAAGGGTAGAGTAACGTAGTCATCAGGCTCACAAACAAATCAACGTAGTCATCTGGCTCTCAAACAAATCAGGCTGACAATCTGGGCCTTGCCCATGCGCTTGCTGAATGTTGGCAATGGCACAAAAGGAGGCACGCGGCGAAAGCGCGTTGCACGCTGTTGCGCAATTTCAGCCACGCTGCAAAAGACATGCTGGGGGCGAGCCTGCCTTGCAATTACATGTGTTTGCATAATTTCAGCCATGGGCTGAAAGACCGCAGCCTTAGCCGTGATACGCGCTTGCTCCTTTTCAGTCATGGTGCGAAAACAGGCGCGCTGTCAAAGTGTGTTGCGCAAGCTTGCGCAATCCCAGCCTGTCAGACAGGCTGGCCGACAAAAGCGTTACACTGACACGCGCTTGCCTGCGCAGCCTCAGCCACGGTCAGCAGCTGACCGCGCGCTCCACTTACCCTTGTAGAAAATTCAGCCCCAGCCAGTGCAAAAATAGGTTGATGGATAACCGCATTGCTGTCCCATCTGCGTGCATACTTACCTTCAGCCATGGTCCGTCCAGCAACAGGATCCTAGACTACTGTGTTGCAGTCAACATCTTTGCTACAGCCACAGTCAGGGCAGAGGTTGCCAGACAACAGTGTCACAGCCAGTTTATTACAATGGCCAGGCAAAAACTAGGTGACAAACAACCTGTTTTAGACTTAGAAGCATCACAATCAAGAATATAGTCTAGCGCCCTTGTAACAAATAACAAGCCACAGCCCTGCACTTCCACATCACACGCATAACTTAACTATCATGTCAAAATCTATTTCACCCAGGAGAAAAACAGGATGAGAGCCACCAGCGTTACAGTTACATATGCTTGTATTGCAAGAAGACATCACAACGACATGGAAAAGGCACGTTCCTGCATAATGTCAGCCATGCAACACAGTCATCTCAGTGATGCACCCCTTGGCCCCACCTTCACGAAGCTCACATACTGTAAACCAGCGCAGCTCCGAGTCCCGGAACGCGCCGCTCTCGCAAAAGAACACCTGCTCCCAACCCTCAGCCACTTGCACCGCCTCCAATTTCCACATTAGAGCAGCGAATTGACAGAATCCCAGGGAGAGCCAAACTTCATTCTTGATGAGAAAACAATAGCCCAGATGCAAAGCCTGTCCCAGCCAGGTCCTGCCCAGCTCCTGCTCCACAGCCTCCAAGCTCGCCACGTCTGACAAGCTTGCGACAAAAGCCAGCGAAGAGGCTGTGCTCCTTAAAGTTTCTTTGGTGGCTGGAAGCAGAAACAGGGGCAAAGTATCTCTGTCACCATTTGCTTTGGGAGACGCCTTGTCGTTCTGGTCCTTCTTACGCTTGCCAAGTAAGGGCCCCATATCCACCAAAGGAGCAACTCCCAACTCAGCATCTGCGAAGCCGATGTCAAAGCATTGCCCATGTTCGAAAGCTTTGCGGGCTTTCGCTTGGTTCCCCGGGGGGGTAAAGATCCCAGTAGAGATGAGCCTCTTGTGCTTGAGTTTTTGCAGCCTCTGCAATGCTTTCCTGCGCTGTCAGGACTGGCAGGATTTTTTTTCATCACGACCTTCCAAACTCTTGGCCACCCCACTCTGTCGATTCCACATAGTCACTTGAGATGTGGGAATGTGTTCAAAGCTCCGCCTCAAGTCCCTGAAAACGTCTTCACAATACACCTTGGTAGTTGTTGGGCCGAAAGCTTCCCTCAACATCTTCTTCGCTGTTTCAGCAAGGTCGCTCCACTTGGTTTCCTCAAAGTGCATACACAGTTCACCTCAGACGCAGGGTCCAAGAAAAGCATGGTTTCGGGGAAACCCACTGCGCCAAAGCAACAGCCCCCTTGTGGAACCCCAAAAAGAAGAACAGACGCTGCCAAGCAGCGGGTAAACTGGTCAGAGCACACATCCATGATTTTGTACAGCCGCGCAGTTTGCGGGTAAGTGGCTTCTTTCGCTAACAACTGGCGCTCGACATCAGCTGCTGTAGTGCCTTTCTCAGTGAAGAGCAATTTCTCCAAGGCCAGAATATTTGTCCACAGCTTGCGGATCTCTTGCTTGCAGCGCTTCAGTTTCTCTTGGTCGTTGTGCAACAGGCCACCCAATCGGTTTGGAAAAATATCACTCCAATAGGTCCAGTCCCAGCTGTATTCTGACATGTGGCCCACAATCAACCTCACAAAGTCTTGCGCTAAAGCCACAGCCCCAGACACAAGCTCTGGCGGTACTGATTCCAATCCGTGAGGATGCTGGAATCCCAAATTTGGCAGCAAAGACATATCCTGACAACCCCAGGACACAACGGAAAAACAACCCTCACCCCACCTACTAACCAAACACTCCATTGTATGTATATGCGGGGTTTGCAGAAGCAGTGGTTAATAGTTATTATAGCTAAGATTGAATAAGATACCAGGGGGAAGTGAACAAAGAATCAGACAAGCAACAGTGCATAGTGTTTGCCACACACGAAGCAAGTGGGCACCACGATTCACACTCCTCTCTGCGTTGTACTGCACACACTTGTCCAAGTTTTTCTGGGCTTGCAGTGCTTCGTAATCTTCTAGGAGACCAACCAACCCTGCCATGTGCAATTGCCGCCCCCGGAATTGTACCATGCGGTCGCGCAAAATCTTGTAGGCCAAAGGCAAAGTCTTTGGAATTTTTCGCCGCAATTTGGCCAGGCTCTCTTCACCTTCTTCAGGTTGAGTTGATTGGCAAGCCTCTTTTAGATCTTTCTTCTTGCCCTCTGACTCATAGTAGATTTGAAGGCTGAGCCTTTCTGCTGTCCAGCTTGTGTCAATTGAGCGGAACTCTTTCTGCAAGGTCCAAAACCGCTTGGTGTCCATCTTAGTAGGGATGTGGCAAAGCTAAGATAATGACAAGTTAAACAAACAACTCAATAATAGCACTTAGCCAAGCTAAGCAGAGGCGCGCATGTCACACAAAACAAAGTGCAAAGGAAGGCACCCCTTCAGTCTTGTGCTGGACGGTCTTTGCCGCTGTCACTAGGTCCGCCAAAAGGTCGGAGGTGTGGCTCGCATCGCCCCACTGGTCAAACTGCTGGCCGGCCTCCGCCATCTGCAACACAGCAGGACTAGCTTCACAGGTCTCGGCCATCTGGGCCATGAGTTCCTTCTTTTTGTGTAGGCTCTGGCCTGAACCGTATGGCGTCCTGTTCACACGTGACAAAAATAGGATCTTGGCATTTGTGTCCTCATAGTGCGCGTGCGCAACAGCTTGTTTGTGGCTATTGTAGAGGCGATGGCTGAAGCCTCTGTCCAGCTTGACCCGCACACCTGAACTCTTCAAATACCGCTTAGCCAGGGCCAAAGAGGATTCTTCATCAGTGCACCAAATTAAGGTGTTGCCACCAAGCTCATGGCCATCCATTGGCATAGTAGGCAGCAGTCGTGAGGTTGGGATGAAGGAATCTAATCCTGGGAGTGAGATGCGTTACCTGTGTGGAAAAAACACATAATCAGCACTGTTAAACTGTTAATCAAATGATCAGGTTTTTTGCGCAGAACAGGGCCTTGATGAGTCATGAGGCACACTGGCAACACACAGTAAACACAATGCCTCCCAGGCACCCCAATTGAAAGCGCCCCACAAACTTGAGGAGAGTTTGCGCATTCCAGGGTTGCTGATTTTCTGATTTTCTCTGCTGACATCAGGCCACGGGTGATCTCACGCAAGCGTCCTTGTCCAGAAGTAGTGTCTGCCTCGTAAAGTCTTGCCCACTGGAAGGCTTGCATGTTGTTCAATGCCTGCACTATCTCTGCACGCTCCCGAAGTTCCCCCTCAGTGTTGCTCAGGTGCGTCCCCACCTGCGCTGGGAAGGGGAGGCAGTATGTTGCTGTCCACTGCAGTGGGAGGGTCAGGTGGGAGGGCCATGTTGACCACCTACCTGAGACACAGTAAGACTTACTAACAGACATGCCCCTGCCAACCACAGCATTTTCACGCGAGCTGCCAGTCAGCAAGCTATGTATCAATGATAACTTAATTAAGTTCATTTGCGCATCTCTCATTGTGGCTCAAGAATGAGGACTGATGAGATGTAACCGCGACCCTGAGTCATCGTAGGAGTCATCGTAGGAGCCATCGTAGGAGTCATCGTAGGAAGGCGCTGTTTCTGCTCAAGGGCCGGGGTTGTTGCCGAAAAAGTCGGCACTTCTTGGCACACAGCGTCACTGGGTGGAATTACTTCCCACTCCGCTTCACGAGAAAACCTCTTGCGCTCCGCTTCTTTGCCCTGCTGCTTCACAGGCGCTGCCTGAGTCTTGTTCTCCTGCTTGCCAATCTCGCACTGAACTTCCCAATGGGAGCGAAGAAGGAACTGCATCTCACCAATTGTCCCTTTTCCTGTGGGAATCAGGTCGTGTTGGCGGATCACTGCCTGCAGTTCTGGTTTGCTCATCTTGGAAAGTCCTGTAATAGGACAAGCTGGATGAGGAATCTTGTTGTATGCCTTCCGGTGCAAGAACTTCAGTTCTGTGACTGTCTTTTGATTGAGCCAAGCCTGATTGGCTTCCTCCATCTTGTAATAGAGCGCCAAATCATGGATCAGCACCGCCTTGAGTGTCGGTGTCAGTAGGTGATCCCTTGGACGGAGAGTGCATGTACGGAGGCTCCTCAGGGTTGGCCCAGCAGAGCGGGCACTTCTTGGACGCCATGAAGACGAGACACTCCGAAGGCTTCTCAATTTGAGCCAGGAGATCTTCCAGGAAAGGCGCGTCCTGTGAGACTATGCCTCAGACCACAGTGCCTCAGACTAGCGCCTCAGACTAACTGCTTGTTGCTGCGTTGAGTCACACACACACAGATTGACAGAGAAACAGAGTGAAAGCAACACAACATGCAAGTAAAGGCAACCAAATCAAGCTCTAACCGCAGCCGAAACCAGCTCAAAACAAGATTAACTATTAACTATTGAAAAAATCATTGCTTGGGAGGGCTGGCCTCCATTCAACAGAAACATTCTAAGGCTGCAAACCAGCTGCCCCCCTCCAAGCTCTCTCCAGTCCCAAAACAAGCAAAGCGCGCGCCATACATACAATTGACAGCGTCTTCAACATATAGACACAGTTTAGCTAGATAAGAAGGCAGACAGAACAGCAATCAAGAGGCGCGAACCTTTAGAAAATTTTGGAGCTTGGCAAGCATTGCAGTGCAACACACAATTGCGGTGAAAAAACGTCATCAAAACAGAGCAACAGCCTCTGATGCCTTATACATATGAAGACATGCGCAGACAGCTGTTTCTGACTGGGCCAAGCAAGCAGCAAAAGTAGCCAATAGAACACAAGCGAAGATTATCAGAACATCTGTTCAAACAGCAGCATTGTTGCATTGTTTTGATCATAGTGCAAGCAAGGCATGTTGTTTGCATTTTGCGAGAATTGGGAACTAACAATTCTGGCGCAAAGTGACACAGTAGCAGTACTTGGACTCATTGTGGTTGGAAATCTGTCCCTTCTGCAGCGCTGTTCTCCACGCTGACACACTGTTGGGCCAGTTGACCTGAAGTGAATGAATATGTATCATTCTGGGTCTAAAGTTAACAAAAAGAACCAAACAGCTTGAAGGCATGGTCAAGTGCTGAAGCCAGCTCTGTTTTAAGCTCTTCCCGGCGCCTGTCAGCTGTCAGCCAATCATTCTAGCTAGCTGAGGGAAACTCCTGGCCAACTCCTTGGCTTCACTCCTCATCTTGTCCGGCAGCAGGGCTTCGTTGAAGCGCTCCGTCCTGATGCCAGCACACTAGGTGTATCACACCAACCCCAGGCCTCCCCCTGACCGCCTCAGCAATGCGCACTGGTAACGCTGGGAAGCAATTGTCCATGTAGACCTGCAGGCTGAAAGCAATCCAAGATATCAGAACAACAATGGCAAAGCGCGGGCAAAAGCTTCAGTCGAGTGTGGCTGTTGGGACACTTGGAGAGCCCTACCCATCCAATGTTGGCTTGCAAACTATCAACCTGCTTCCTGCGCTAGCTAGCCTGCTTTGCTTAATTCAACTCCTTCCATTGTGCTCAGACTGTGTGCGGGGCTGCTTCCAGACTTCAAAAATAGGTTTTCACTGCGCTTCCACAGCACATAATCGGGCCCTGCGATACATTACACAAGGTTCATCTTGCTCCTATTTGATTCTACGCTTCCACCAGGCTAAAACTGGATCCTCCCATGAAAGTCTTAAAGTGTACAAATTTTTACAACTTGCAATCACCTTCGTTGATCGTGTTTCAGCCACGATCCACCGTGAATCCATCGCGTTTCAACCAGGCTTACCCGGATACTTCCCAAAAACAGCTGCAGAAGTCTGAAGCTATCGAGCTTGTTTCCATCGCGTTTCCACCAGGTATCAGCCACGTTTTGATACAGCGCAATGCCATTCCTCTCTTGTTTTCATACCTTTTTCTTTTGATCGCGTTTCAGCCGCGATCCACCGTGAATCCATCGCGTTTCCAGCGCGTTTCATTCATGTCTATTTCCAAAGGTCCATGGAGCGCGAATCCTCCTTGGTTCAAGCGCGCTTCCCCTAATGTCCGATCGGGAAAGCAAAATTCACCCGGGCTCCAAAAACCTCACTGAATTAGTTCCCCCTGAAAATAAAAAAATAAAAACTAAAAATAAAATAAATTTCGAAATGGGCCTCAGAATTGGCTCTTTCGATTTCTGTCTCCTGGGAGGCAACCAAAACTAGAAGCGATCGCCTTTTCTACTATGTCCGAGCGGGTTTCACATAATGATTGATCGCGTTTCAGAATTGCAGATAGAAATCCTAGCCCTCTAGTAGACAGGAAACCAAAGAGCCAATTACAGGGGCCGTTTTCAATTTTTTTATATTTTTTTATTTTTTTTTGGTTGTTTCTCCCGTGTTTTTGAAAAATTGAGGTTTTTTGGATCGCGATTCCAGCGGGTTTCAAACACGTTTCAGCCACAGTCTGAGCGCTGTTTTCCCTGAGAATCCTCCGAGCGCGTTTCAGCCACGATCCACCGTGAATCCATCGCGTTCTGATCGCCTTTTCTTCTGCTCAGTCCCTCCCTCACTGGCTTTCCCTATCTTGCTCAATCACGTTTGGTTACGCCTTTCAGCTGTCTTCCTTTATCCTGATTCCAGCAAGCTTTACTTTACCTTTGCGCAAGCCAAGCCAAGCCCGCCCCACCTGCAAAGCCTCTGCGGGAGTAACCACTTGGAAGGCTTTGCGCCCTTGCCGATGCCACTCATCGCGCACTGCCTGCCATCAAACTCTAGAACAAGTTGATTGCAGGAAAGTAGTTGCAATGAAAGTTAACAAGTTTTTACTTTGTGGCCACTGCCTCCTTCAAACTGGGCAAATGGTGCGTTGGCACTTTGATGTCCAACTTCTCTGACGCCAATGCGTAGTGCAAAGCCACTGTGATTTGAAAGCGCGTGAGCTGCGATGTCACGAACAGGTTTGCATCAGCTCCAAAAAGCAGGTAGAGGAGATCCGCCTGCAATGATCCCGGCAGCCTAGCCGCAGATACAGCGGTCAAACATGGCAAACTTCACAGCGCTATCCAAGGGCCATGGGCAAAGTCCAGGGCTTCGACTGCAATCTGTGCAGGCAAGGGGCTGTCTCATCTTGTGGCAAGATGAAGAAACCCAATCCTAGTTCTCTGTGTTCTCCTTCTTGTCCTTAGTCTTCTTTGGCTTGCGGCGGCACCCAATAGGCTGGAACACGCGCTTGCCTCAGCAGCAAGCATCACTCAAAAACGTGTCTATTAGACAATTACATTGCAGTCCTCTGTGAAGCCTCATTCTACTGCACATCAGTCACGCCACTCTCGTCTTCTTCAGCAGTCTTGGGCAAATTCTCCACTGCCTTGCCTTTTGCGGCTCTGGCTTTCGGCTTCGCCTTCGTCTTCACAGCTGCCACCTTAGACTTGGGGGCCTTCATGGCTGCCTTACCCTTACCCATGCTTGCTAGCAAAAACTCAAGCTCTGGCGGTTCTACAGCGTTCCCAAAGCACTAACAGGCTGCAGCGCAGGCATCAAGAAAAAATCCAGTTGAAGCCCCAACTTTACCCAAAGTAGGCACAACTTTGATGCACGCAGACATTCGGTTCAACAGCTCAGACACATCAGAAGGAAAATGTCAGACAGTATTGACTTTACTATCAAGAATAGAAGCGACTCAGTCAAATCAAATCAGAGAGGACCTTTTCTCATCGCAACTGCGCGCTCACAAGCGCAGATAGAAGGACGCATCCAACGCTTGAAATTTGCATCATATTGCCTCAGTCAGCAGCGCGCCAGCAAATTACCAAGAAACAGCGCAGCCAGAACACAACAGCACAAACATAGGGCTTGTGTAAGAGCCAAGAGGCCTATGACTGAAGAAAGGCGTACATGCGGTGGAATCTGCCAAGGAGAGATGCCTGCTGCATCAGCGTGGCGCCGCTTCAGCGGAGCGCCGAAAGCGCTCAAGAGTTCTGAGTCCAGTAGCCACCGCCGTTGGCGTGGGCTATAGAGCTTTGCTCCGTTTGTGCGCGGGCTGGGCACACGCCCACAACTGCCAGACCAAACAGTTCTAGCGCTTGGGTTGTCCCCCAAGTTGAACAGCGCCCAGGTAGAGTGTTCAGCAGGATAACCGTAGCACTGCTGCCAGATCCTAGTCTGTGAGCTGGCGCGCCCCCCAAAAAAGGTTTGAAGGTTGATTGGCCCAAACTTGCTGCGCAGCAAGCGTTTCCATGGTCTTCGCTTGGGCAAACACATGACCATGCCTACCACACAAGTTGGATTGATAACGACACTCGAACCACCCTACTACCCACAACCATTTGGAGCGCCAAGTCTCTTCATGTACTCTTCTAGCCTCCACTGCTCAAATGGGGTGAGGAGCAACGTCGGCTCCAACACTGCACGGTCGATCCGAACTCCTCTTTGTTGAGCCAGGGGGGAGAGCTCTGCCTCTATTTCCTCTCGGGTGGCGTGAAACAAGTCATTTATGTTGTCACAAATCTTCATCTGTAAGATTGCCTGAGTGATCTGGTGATAAGTAGCCAGCGGGCTACACAGTAGAATCGTCTTCTCTTTGTGGTACAGGACAGCGTAACTCCGCCTTCTGCTCAAAGCGTACATGCCAGAGCTAGCGCAGTCGGCTTCAATGATGCGCAGGCTGTACATATGCCCTGTCCAGCTGTTCAAAACGTCATAGGGAAACAGCTGCACGTTCTCGTGAACAACGATAGGCGGTTGATCATGAAGAAGGTACCGTATCCAAGAGACCAGTATAAAGTACTGGGGACCATGAATGCCTCGCTGCAATCCCATCGAACTGTAATCCTGACAGGGTGTCCCTGTCACATCCACATCCACTTCCGGCCTTCTGCACATAGCCCTGTGTGTGAGACAGGGCACAGTGTTGCTCAGACGACCAGAGCCCAGCACGGTCAGCGCTACATCTCTTGGGAGCAGCCGTAGTACATGCCCTGGATCAGTGAATTGCAGCTGCTCAAAGTGGTTCATGATGTCGGGCACCACATGCAAATCAGAATGGGCATCTTGCCCTGCTAAAAGCAAAGCTTGGCTCTCTGGGTTCTTCTCCTGACCCAGGGCGAGCAAAACAAACAAAAGCTATTCGATGCGGAGCGCGTTCACCAGCATTCATGCAGTCCATGCCCCTAAGGCGCTGACGCAAGCCAGCACCGGTCGACAAGCAAATGGGATTCCAGAAGCAGCGCAGGCGCCTTCTATGAATTTCAACCTTGGCAGCTGGAAGGGTTGGAAGGGCCTCAGGAAAAAAACCTGTCCACACAAACCACAGACAAATGCATGATTCCAGGGAAAGCAACGCCAATTCAGCTGCACCTGAGCCAGAACAGTGTGAACCAAAGCATCTTGCTGTAGTAAGCGCTGTAGCCCGCACAGTCTCAAAGCCGAGCGCTCGAAGTAGGTGCTGGCAGGCATGCTTTGCCCATCTAAACGACGCAGTCAGCCCATCTTCTTCCATTCTACAGTCCTATATCTAAAGACTGGCATTGCCGTAGGCAATTCAAAACTCACAATCACAAACGGCCACAAAATAGGGCACAACCAGCATGACTGAGAGACAATGCAGCATTCAGCAGACAACCCCCTTTAATCGATATATCTCTTTTCCTTCTGTGTCTGGCGCGCAGGTTATCACTCCACTCAGATAGTCTCATGCTTCTTCAGAACACGGCATTTAGTATTGGCCATGCCAGGCTGCTGGGCCACGCGCTCCCCAACCTGAGCTAGCCACTGTCCGGTAGTCCGAGTCCGATTGATTGTTTATAGGCCAACATATAATCTTGTGGGCCATGACCTGGTTTTGTGGCATCGGCGGCACTGGTGGCGCTGCCTGCCAAAACGCACGCGGCTACAGCCGCGCAGCCCAATCAGAAAACGCAAAGAAAGAGCGGGCCTTGTTTTGCGCATAATAATTGACCAGCGATGTTCCACCCTGGACACTGCTCCAACCCACAACCATCTTAAATCTCTATTCTACACAGATCTGTTTTTTGGAGACATGTTTGTGTGCCAAGGTCAGGCCTGCAGTTGAGATGGGTGGATCGTTGGATGCTGAAAAGCCTGTCTGGCACACGGCGAGCTTCAAAGAGACGGGTTGAAGGACCCAAGCAAGCTTGAGCCTGCACACCGGGGGCAGCAAAACCTTGATGCATCACGCCAGGGGCGTGCGACGGTGCTTGCCCAGGGGGCCCAGATTGAACTTGCTGCAGCTGACCTGCCTGGCAGAACATGTTTAAACTAGACTAGAGCAATTCAGCCTTGTATAAAACTAAAGTGCATCAATAAGTCAATAAAAGTCAAGTCAATCGTTGAATCCTGCGCGCTGTGGAATTGGTGGGACTGACCAGGAGGCTGCACCTAGGCTTGTCACACAAAATGCGCAATCCACATACTCTTTCTCTGAGCAGAACGATATAGGCAATGAATGAAGCAAAGCTCAGTTCATCAAACACAACATCTTCCAATATTGTACTCAAGGAGCAGCTGTGGCATTTTGCCGCTGATGCACAGGGCAAGCAAAACCCTGAAGCGCAGGCTGTGCCTGCATCCACATTTGCATTGCCAGCCCTCCCACTAAACCAACACAACTTTTGTGCCCCCCCTATTCTGCCGAGCCACTACCTGCAAGGAAGCCGGCGCCTGTCATGGACTGCGCGTCACGAATTTGAATATGATATATTTGTTTTAACCACTCAAAAGGCACGACCTAGCCCGCCACCTGGAGAGGATGAGCCATAGGCTGGTGCATCCAGCCCTGTCATGAGAAGTGTTGCAAGGCTTTTCCCTCATGCCCCCCTATCCCAATCCTGACAGCCACCCATGATCAGTGCTGACCCGCCAATCTGACCAGCCTCAGGCAAACAAAGCGTTGATCAAGTTTATACTGACAGCCTGCCATTCTTCGATTCTTTGCGAGCAAAGAAATCATAGGCCTGTGGAGCACCGCTGCCTGGCAAAGCCTGACCACCAATGGCGCTCTTGTTGGCATAGGGTTTGAACAACGCCCCGCCCACCTGGCCCACAAGCTGCGCCAGTTGCGCCCCATGCTCGTGTCCGAATACAGACTCCTTGGGGCTAATCAATTGACTTTCCTCTGATTTTTTTCACTCACTATAATTCCATTCACAGTTTCCCTACTGGCGCCAGCCCACCGTTGAGAAGCTTTATGGCCTTTAGGGGCCAATGCTTCTGCTCAGGACTGTAAGTTAATAAGGCAACTTTGCCCTAGCAAAAAGACTGAGCTTCCAATGTCTTCATCTTCTTGCGCTGGGCTGTTTGCTCATGAAGAATCTGCATGTTCTGGTGGTACTGGCTGATATTGTTGTCCCAGAAAGCCTGCCTTAGGCCAACAGTCCACATAGTTCAGTCAGGCCATTTTGCTTACCTTAAAACGAGAAAGAAGGTACGTAGTGTCCTTCGTTGGCAAGCATGCCTGTTGGACAGCCAAGTAGCGACCCTGTCACCGAGGCATCCATAGTTTGGGTTTCGCACACTCCACGGCCTGTTGATTGCCAAAAGGACATGCAGAACCTGGCCTCAGGTAAAGCATGGTAAAATTGAGTATACACCTACACCCTTTATAAAATGATCAACATCCTCTCAGGGCGTTGTTGGAACGCATGAATCTCCTTCTCTACATGCGGTCTTAGGATGCGGCGAACGCGGCTTTCCCCATGATATCCAATTGGCTCCACGGCCATTGGCCAGTGGCCACCCCAAACAAAATGTCAACGTTTTGCGGCGGCTGGCACTGTAGGATCCTAGGTGTTCAACTGAAAAGGCATGCAAAGGGAGTCTCAGATCATAGACCCAGCCCGGACCTGAAAAGGGGCTAAGCTTCTGTCGGGGAAAGACTCTGGCGTTGCAAACCTCCAAAAGCGTGATTTTGTAGTCCAAGTCGATTTGTCCAACCCAGCGGATTCCATTCTTGAAGCGCTCGCTGCCAGACCATGCTGCGAAACGTGAGGCGTCGTCCATAGCTGCGTTGCGCCGTTTAGCGTACATGTTTCAGCAATCAATCAACACCAGACAGCTTGGGTCACAGAACCTGCAAAAGACTTCGCTAACAAAGCATGCACACACTCACAACAAGGAAACTCCCAACAAGCTCATTCACAAGCCAGACTGACAATGCATGCGTGCGGGATCACAGATGCACAGCTCAACAAAACAGGCGTCGCAGCAAGGTTGAGCGGGGAGGCACCTGGCAAGGCAGCGCCATGACTCGATTCTGCTGAGGACTGTAGGCCACATAGACATCGATCTTCGCGCCAGCCACTTCACCTCCATCAGAAAACACACACAAGGTTCTACCATCAGCAGGCTGCAGAAGGTGGAAGCACTCCTTCCATAAGGCCAAGCACTGTAGACGGGCATCAGTAACCTCTTCTCCACTGACCGCTTCAACAGCTGGCGCTCGCCGTTTGCGCTTGACCATAGGCACTACAGGGACAGGGCCATCGAGAGGACGAAGGTACCTGTCCAAAATGGCGGTTCTCAGCCAAACAGGAGCTAACAAAATTCAGAACTAAATGCAGAAGAGACAGCCTGAGTTGGTGCTCATCCAAATGGAGGCCAACTTGCACGATAATCTTAAAGCTCAAGGCCACCAGTCGACCAGAGCTCTCCAGGGCACCATGTGAGAGGCAAAATGCCAGAAAGTCACCCAAACATGCAGAGTGCAGGGAGGAGGTCTTGAGCTGCACACCCAGCTCTGATTTGAACTCCCCGCTGTACAGCTGCTCCCACGTTGCTTCAAGAGCAACACGCTTCACATCATCATTTGCTGTGGAGAACACCTTTCCAAAGTTGAAGTGATGAGCCTCAAGTTTCCCAGAAATCCTGCTGCAAGTCTCAGCCACACATGCGCATGCGTCCAAGGAGCCGGGTTCGCCTGAACATTGCACTCGCCTGAATGCCACTGCACATTTCCATCGGACCTCTCAACAGGCAAGGACAAGCCTCAGCGCCATCGCCCCAAGAGTTGTTGAACCAAGAGCTACACAGGGAATAATGATTGACTGATCAAAAGCAGCCAGTGGATGAAAACCAGCTGGGGCACGAAACTCAGCTGGCAGCACCAAGCGCAAATCATCGTGCACTACTTCCCCGATCGCATTGAAGAATTCTTGAAGAAATTGAACACCGTCCGGGTCTACTTTCCACTTCCGCCTGCTCTGGAAAGACCTCAGTAGCAAACCGATTGAAAACACAAGCTACACTTCCACAAACCTGAGGCATGGATCTTTGCTGCCAGCTGCAGCCCCAGGCGCTCATAGAAAGAAGCATTGTCATCAGCGCGCGCAGCACCGATTGCATCCCACACCAGCATCGCGCAAAACAAACAGATGGGGACTGCGTAGACGCAGTCCTGCCCATCATCTCCCACATTCAAGAAACGATCAGCGTCGTCATCCCCACTAGCTTGACGCTTTGGCTTTAGAAGCAAGCCTGGCGCTCACAGCGTTCCATGTCAAGCAGAACGCCTAGGATTCCCAACCTCACTTTTATGGCCTGGAGTCTCTAGGTTGGGAAAGATGGCACCGTGAAGCTTCAGCCACACATCTTGTGACCGGCGAACCCGATGAAACAGCGGAAGTTGGTCCACATAGGGGCTGCGATGGTACCATCTCCGGAGCTCCCACAGCACCTGGCTGCCTTCAAGCTGCTGGTAGGCCTGCACTGCGACGCACAGACACAATCATTGATAGAAGCATTGGTGCCAAACAGGTTGACGCACTCATGTTGCATGTCGCGCAGTATTGCTGGCCAAAGTTCCCAGCTGAAGCCGCACACAGGACACCCTTTGCAACACACACACACACGCACAGGGAGACAAGCGGTCCACAACCACCCACCTGCGCTCAAAGCCAAAAGGACTCACGTTGCAGCAGGTTGAGGACAGTCAGACTATGACTCAATCCCCCACCCATGCATGACAAAACAACAGCCAGGACCGCGGGCACTAACCGCCTCCCCTCTTCAGGCCTCCTCTTTACCCAACTGGATCCAGCATCCAGTGACAGCTATGAGAATGCGATGCGTACTGTTATATATACATATATTATGCTTGCCTGCCAGTTGAATGTCACCCTTTGCCCCAAACGCAAAAACAAGAACCCTCTACAAGTAAACCTGCTTGCTGGACAAGATGAAAAAAGGTGGTTTCAACACACTAACTCGCAGACAAGCTGGGATACAAAGCGCAATCCAGCGCCAGGGATTGGGCAGCCAGCCACCGCAGCAGAAATAGACAAGCAAACATCAAGCTTCCCGACGCAACCAC
>JAODVM010105536.1:0-34698 GCA_025400095.1 Phenganax marumi | reverse complement strand
TCTAATATATCGATCCAAATGTGGTCAAAATTTGTACACTTATTAATTTTCAGCTGCTCTTTCGACTAGAAAGGTTTATTTCTTACTCTTTTCACTTTTTAAAACTCTCTTCCAGTGCATTTGCAGTTTTTGAAGTGGCTAATAAGAGGTGACTCTTGCTGGGATTCTGGCAAAACCGTTTAGAACTGATAGAGCTGTCCAGTGTAAATACAGTTAGTTTTATAAATTCTAGATGTTGTAATGCTCTCATTATTTTGTCTCCAATAGTTCAAACAGAAAGAATGCTGTTCAACTCTCTGATCATAAAATGTGTGGTCCAGTTGGAACTCATTCAAATGATAGACAACATCGTATTTTTTCCAAGTACTAGCAGACGTGAAGACGAAGACATCATGGCTGAGATTAGGGTAAGAAATGCCTCTGAGTAATAGCCAATTGCATGGAAAATTGGAATGGAGATGTGGACAATAATTCATCACCACAGCTTTTCTAAGAAGATTTTCTTTGCTCTTTTTACAGGGCGCATCAGGGCCTCGGCGTGTGAATAAGGGTGACCAAGATGGAATGTTTCCTAATCTTAGCTCACAACAACTTCTCTTGTTTTGCGAAGTTTTGGAAGAATCACATCAGTTTGCGAAAACGTTTAATTCTGATAATGACTTACGAACAGCCTTGTGGAAAGCCGGTCAGTGTCTTCTCATTAGAGTTCAGAAACCTTTTTCTTGTCGACTCTTGTTCTTTTTTGATCAAACAAGGAAAGTTGAAGACAGTGTCTTGCAAGTATATTTTGCAGTAAGATTAGCTGACTGGTGTTGTGTATATCTTTTTCTTCAGGCTTCAAAGGTCAGTCTAAACCTAATCTACTAAAGCAAGAAACATCAAGTCTTGCATGTTTGCTTCGAATTTTGTTTCGAATGTATAATGATGAAACGAGAAGAGAGTCATGGCAAGAGATTGAACAAAAAATGCTCAGGTTTGTGGCTCTGTTCATTTACAATAACTTGTCAAGTCCAGTTGGGTTGGATTCATAAAGGCGGTTTTCCACTACCCGAATTTGTTCGAGCGAAGAATAAATCTAGCGACGTGATTGGCTTGCTTTCGACTTTTTCGTGGGAAATTATTTTGCTAGCCAATCACGTTTGCTAGATTTATTTTCCGCTCGAAACATTCCGGCTAGTGGAAAACAGGCCGAATGAAAGATCGATTTTCGAAATATCCAATCTGCAGAATATGTCGTGAGGCCCTGAAGCATTTCAATGAACTGCAGTCAGCAAGCCACAGAGACTCTTGGACCACGTTGCTAGTTCTTATATTCACCAGAATGTTGCGCCTTGATGATACTAGGGTGAGTTCATTATTACGTATTTTTTCCTGTTTTAGAGCTTTTTGCAGTATTCCATGCAATTCCATTTCGCCATGTGATGCTGAACTATAGCCCTGTCATATACCGTGTTTTTGTATTCCTCAACATGTTATATTTTTTATTTTCTTAGTTTAAAATTCACATATCATCCTGCTACCATCATCTCTGTGAAATGGTGGTGTTTGATTGTAAACACGAACTTAAACTAATGTTGCGTAAAGTCCTGCAAAGAACTGGCACTACCTTCGGAATCGTAGAGAGTTAACACAATAAATTCACACCGTAATGATTTATACAATGCACATAAAGCTTGCAAGGTAGCTCAGAATTAATATTCAATAGGAACATGCTCGTCTACTTGATGTAGGCTGTCACATCTTGCCAAATGGATGTCTATTCAGCAGACTAGAAGTTTGTTCAGAAGTGCTAAGTAGTAATACTTGGCAAACAGCTTCGACAGCAAGTGTAGTGAAAACACGAATTCATATAGTCATCTTTTTACAATAACGACGTACAAAAACTGGTTGTGTAGCGCAGGCGAAGACGTTACAATTGCGACTGAGGTAATGGTGTTTGACCACTAGCTACACTTGAAATATTTAAAACTTCTCCAAGCTGGTTGAGATTATAACTATTTGAAAAACAAAATTTAGTTCAGGCACAGGTTCAGGTCTGTCCCTCTTGTCAGCGATTTTAGATAGTTATGAACTCAACAACGGTGATCTTTCTGTGGCTAAAAGATTATTTAATTTTTACCTTGCCTTTCTCATTGAAATTTTAACGATCGTTTTAATTTCTGTGAAATGAATAACAGTAGATTGGAAATTACTGTCGCTAGGAATTAATGATAGTTGAATACCAATTTCAATTGTTTTTTTTTTCTTTTTGACAAAGTTTACTTAAACACGAAAAAAGATAGCAACAAATCTTTGACCAAGTCAGTTTAAAACATATCTTCAAGAAGTATGCTTTCACCGGGCAAAAAAATCAAAGAACAACTGCAATGTTATCAGTAAACTTTACTACACAAAACGCAAAAATTATTTAATATGTATTTACATATAGTCTTGTTCTTAATATTCGTACCATAACCTGCGGTAATTTTTGAATACAAATGCACGGCGTATGCTTGTGTTCTTAAAAGTCTCCAGTTCCTACGAAACACATTCGTTGAGGTCTCCTCAAAACATTGTCTACGTATATGTCGATAGAAGAACATATAAAAGGCAGACCGCCCTACTGTGGTGACGTCATTGTCGGGATACCTCGTTGACCACTCGCGCCATACTCGAGTCAACAGTAACGGACCGTTGTCGGACCAAGCTCGCGAATAATGTTCGGAAAATTCTCGTATGCACTCGTGTAGGTACGGGTGGGATTTTTGAAACTTCAAAAACGCGCCGTTCATATTTTGACTGCTTTCCCAACCAATAACATTGGGCGGTAACTGGTACAATTCCCGCACAATAATCATATCTATATCCATATAAACTCCACCGTATTTAAACAGAATTAATAGACGTAGCAAATCAGTTTCATGGCTATACCAATGAGGCCCTTCCTTAGCATAAACTAGTTCATAACGCACAAATACTTCGGCTGGGGTATTCTTGGCCAACTGTGACATATCATACGACTTCAACTGAATATCATAGCCTGATTCCCTTAGTACATCAAATGATTTAGAGACCAAAGTATTACTGTGTATGATCACTGTTGCGGACGGATGATGATGAAATATAGATTCAATGCAACGCCAATGACGCCAGGAAAAACTACCTCTTGTCTTGGTACTTGTATGATCTAACGAAATCAAATTTCGCTCTGATGTTGTAAATATCAAATGAAACACGAGGTTTTCTTTTTGGTTCAACAGCGGTCGAGAAAAAGGCACCACGCCAAATTTTAAAGCCGATTCCAGTACACTCTCATGTCTCCGTAATACACTCCAAATTGTTGCACGTAGTCGCATAAATAAACTAGGATTCGAAACTGGCTGCATTTCACCGGAAAGTAGCTTTGAGATCAGCCATGTGGTAGAGTCTAATGTGCTATTCTTCGGATCCCAACTATGAAACACCTGTGTCAGAAGACTACTAAGTTCATTGGTGTGATTGATTACAAATAGCACTGGTGTATTATATGATACAGCAAGACTAGCACACTGTACATCGCCTGTTATAACTAGCTTTGCACTTTCTATTTTCTGAAAAAACGCATCCATAAATTTTGCCCAACTTTGTGGACTCAATTTCTGCTTCTCATCAACAGCTAAATGTACTCCACTTTCTTGTATTTCCAATGGTAACTCTTCAATCACACTTTGATTAAAACCCACAAAATAGGTATTGTTCCTTGTATTACTGTTGCGCAAAGGTGCTTTCGTTAGCAAACTTAATCCATCAAAAAGAAGTGTCGGATCATTTTCAATGTTTAATGTCTTCATATCATCCCTGATAATTTGCTTCTGGCGCAGTGGGGCAAAAGATGCCACTGAATACGGCTCATTTTCGCTTCTTGATAAAGTTTCCTTGAAAAGTGTTTCAAAATCGGGTGAAGAACTCAATGATTGGCCTGTTCTCACGAAAGGAAGAAACTGAATCCAGGCTTTTTCTCTAATTCCTGTTGCCAGCGATTTGGTATGACGTTTTTCAGCCATAATATGAAAAGGTTCAATGTCTTTTCTACCAATAATTCGTCCTTCTGTTTCAAAAACCTTTGGACAACTTCGAGTAGTTTTGCTGCAAAAGTCTGCATACTCTCTCCAAGATTGGGCATAAAAATTCCTGAGCAGTTTATCGCAGTTTTCTGTTAAGTAGCAAAGCTGGTTATATCGTGTAGCGAATGTATTTGCTAGTACTCTTATGAATGGGTTCCCTTTCTTAAACCGAAATGCAACAATACCAGATGAGTTATCTTTTCCTAATCTTGCAATCCATGAGCTCTGAGATTTGAAGAAGACATTATCACGAGTTTCGAAAAAAGGATCAACGAATGTTCCACCATGCAGCCAAACCAGTGATAACTTTGTGGCTTCGTGTAAGTGAGCTTCAAAATTATTCCCAGACAATATTTTATGCAACGAATGAGCTTCAAACCATTTCTCCAGAGGAGAATTTCGTCCAATATCCTTCAAAAAACTTGCAGATATTTCACTCCTGTTTAAATTCCTTATTCTCTGCATACAAGAAAACGTTCCACAAATAACATGCAGTTTGTCCGTTGATGTTTTTTGGTTAAAGTTATGCAAACGGCGTAGCATGTCTCTGTTTGGTGGCTCGTTGTATACCCAAAAAGTGTTGATAGCCATACCAGATTTGTCCTGTTTCAGCCCAATAGTCCTGTTTAGTTGGCTTCGGCCTAATATCAAATATAACGCAAGGAGAACTATCGTTATGTACTTTCTCAAGTTTAACTCGTTGGAACTGATGAAGTGTTGGTAATATAGCAATCCAGTATGGAATAAAGCCATCCCAACTGACACGTACCAAGAAACAGGCGCAGTGAAATATATAACAGTCCAAATAGCAAGGGAATATTGCATCAATCCTCGAATTACTGATTGAAATAACGGTGAACACCATTCCAGCACAAAAATTGAAATTATGTTGTCCACAACGTGAAAAGCAACAGATTGCAAAGCGACAGTTGGATTTAGTAGCTGAAATATCCGCGTGTAAAGAAGTTTTAGGAAAACTATGGGGAAAAGAATTACGAATCCAAAAAATGAGATGATACAGTATATTTCCAAAGGATCTTTACTTGGAAGGGCATATAATTTTATGTAAACATTTCTTAATGGAAACATCACAAGAGCTAGAAGTGCTGCAATGAAGCTCCATTTTGTGAGTATCAAATTCGACGACTGCATAAACATGTGCAATCCAGTGCTCATAAATGCTAAGCCGAAAATTTCATTTTTCCCTAGGGCGTGACCATTGTACACCAAAAGGACGAATACCATCATAGGCTCAAAGCTTCTGAACAAATCTTGAATACGTCCACTATGCATGGACACTGCAGCATTTAACGCTAGGCTACCAATAACATGACAAACAATAACTAATGATAACCCATGCTTATTTGATGTAGGAATTAACACTATTGGCTTCTTCTTTGTAAATTTTAATATACAAGCTGAAATTATGGCACCAACCAAACATTGCATCATGGTCATTTCTAAGAATTTCATGTATTTGCAAAATATCGCCGAGCTCATAGCACGAGGTTGTTCTTCAAAGAGGTACTTGGTTCCAAAATGATAAACGACATTGCATAAGTACCACAGCAAAATAATACCTTTTTTCCGAAAGTTTGACATATCCTAGAAAAAAGACAAATGTAAATTAGCCCACTGAAGTTTAAGGATTTAAGATGGTAAGTGGAGTTACCTGGCGTTAACCAGGAAAACAGCAAGCATGACAATGGTGCTGTGCTTCTTAATTAACTAGGGTGCTATATTAATATGTTAATTTCATTGTGGTTCATTAAGCTTACTATACACTACATACAATAGAATGGTGATATATGCTTACTTTATATTAGTAGAAATATTTTCACAATTTTACAGCGAAGAGAAGCTTTGAAGTAAGTAAATAAATAATAAATACCAGTCCTGATATGTAAATTATTGTTCGCGCAGACAACACAATAGAAAGTTTGCAAAATGTGGAAACATTAAGAAGAAATGAATTGAAGAATTTTTCGAACAATTTGAAAGCTAGGAAAAGCTGGAAACATTTTCCAAAATGGAGGTCGACCAGGAGACCAGGAGTGAGAAAACATAATGAAAGAAAAGAAAGTTTGAAAATGAAAACTCGTTCTGGTTTAGAACTGACCCTAGCAATTTTGAAGCCAGATTTGATAACTCATCCTTTTCGCTTTCAGGTATAATAATTGCCTTCTGACTCTGTAATAATTAACACGAAATATTATAGATACTCTAAACAGGTATGACTTGAAGTTTGCCATTACATTAACTTCTGTTTAAATTAAATCTATGTTGCACTTGGAAAATGTATGGTTAAAATTGTCGGTTTTACTATATTTTTGTGGCATATTATGTAGAGCGTCAAAGAGAGAATTTTGAATGAAAAATTTTTAGTGATAAGGTGGAAGATGGTGCAATGGCAAAGAAAAAATGCAGAACAATTTTATTCAGAACATAAAGGTCTATGAATTACTTTGTGACAGATTTTCTCAATTAGCAAAGGATGTACTGTTTAAAATTTCAAAATACGTTTTGCTTGTTTCTTTAGGAAAATTCTTCTTCCGACGTCTGACATCTTTCATGAGCAGGTACGAACAACAAAATACTGTTTGTCATATTTTGATAAAGTTTTTTAGTTAGCACAATCATAATTGAATATTGTTTTGTATGTGAACTATTCAGTGGTCCTATTCTGCCAATTATTCTTGCAAGAGAAAATGCAGTTGATCATTGGAGATACGTGATGGGTCCGACTAAAAGGTATGAAACATGACTGTTCAAACATTCCATTTTTCTAATGCATTTGCATTTTCAGAGTCAGATAATCTTTCTTTCAACGTTTACGATTTAAATTTGCATCACAGGGCAAAGTTTTCCTGCCCTGACAGCATTCGAGGAATGTTTGGTCTAACTGATACAAGAAATGCTACTCACGGCTCAGGTGAGCTTTGAAAATTTTCAAATTATGTACCATAAAGTGAAGCATATTTACTAACCTATAAATGTTCTAAAATGTTTTTTTAAACATATGTATAATTCCATTAGTAAGAGTAGCTTTATGCTGGATATAGTCTTGTCAGTTATTAGAGTTCTTCTCCCTTGGACATGTTCATCTTACAACTGAAGTGTTTTTCAAAACGTTGCAGACTCTGCAGAAACTGCTGAAAAGGAGATCAAGTTCTTTTTCCCAGATTTTAATCCAAGCGAATGGATGCTGAATTACGCTGATGATTTTCAAAACGGAAATGTAATTTTTGATGAAAAATTGGAGATCCACAAGTTGAATCTGACGAAGTCCGAGAAAGATCTGACGCACTTTGAGAAATATGTTCATCTTGCACCAACTGAATGCTGTGAATATCCAGGTATGAAAAAGTCGAGTGCTTGAAGCAATCCGATTTTTTGTCCTTTTTGAAAACATCTTTGAATACGCTGACTTTTACACGCTTCCAAGACAACGTGCTTTACCTAACACATAATTAAGCCTGATTTCCTGTGGTTGGTACAGCTGAAAAGGTCGTCACATGAACCACATGAAAAGGTCGTCAAGATGGAGATAGAGTCAAGATTTCTACCAATGACGTAACGATATCATAGTGTGACCATGATACTCTACACAGTTTGAATAAACACCAAACACTTTCTATGTACTAAATATATACTTGACCATCTATAGTCACATCTCTTTTCCCTTGGCCTTGCTAAAAGCCTTGGTTTAGTTATAAGCAAAGTGTTAGTTGATAAAAGCTTTATACATAGGTACATGGTCTAGCTTTTGCCCTGGAATAAATCCACCGTTTAGTTGGTAGCGTTAGAACTATTAGAACTATCTATGCTTACGTATAAAAGTCTATTGATTGGACACTCCGTGTATAAACTCTACGAACTATCTCAGTTAAACCATTTCCATGGCCTTTATAGAACTCGTTGATAAACTACGCATGTTACTATGACTCTCTATGACTATGTTATGTTTAATTCTCGCTCTGACATCATTCAACCAATGGTGATTTCGCCGTGTTTTTTGCCCATGCATTTCTTTGATGTTGTCGTTGTTTTCTCGCTGTTTTTGCTTCGTCTCTGCGCCTTTCATACGAGTAGTTTTCGTCATATGGCTGACAGAATATATGAAAGATAGTTCTATCAGCTCTAAACTGTTCCAATTAGAGATCCAGGAAGAATTATCTCACCTCTTCAATGGAGACCATCTCATTCACGCGTCCCGTATTTCTGTGATGAGATATGTCAACAATGTCGTTATTATTTGCCTCATTTTGGGCTGGAGAAACTCGATTTCGTGATGAACTTCTGTTTGTAGGAAGCTTTCTTATCAACCAACATGATATTACCATGAGAAAGATCTGGCAAAAAAAATAGATGGGGCTTTAGATCAGATAAAGATAGTAGAAATGAACATCATTTTTTGCTCTAAGATTCATTGTACAAAATCAGAGTGTTGATAAGATATTTTCTCCCACCATGAGTAGCATAACTGCTGATCCACCAGAAGCGATTGCAATCTGATTATCTTCAAACCATTCCATAAGTTTTGACAAGCAGTCCTATAACAAAAACACCAAAGTTTCATTTCCTTTTCTTTGTCCGTGCGAGTGAAAAAGACTTGAAATCTAGCGGTCGAATCTGCGTTTCCGAACTATCATGATTATGCATGTACAACGTAGCTTACTTGTTTGACTTCGTGTTTTGTTGTGGCATTCACGTAACAGGAGTCGTCATTATATGACTTAGTACCAGTATTGTTCACATCAACATCGCAGCAATCAAACTATAACGCATTGAACATTTTATTTGAGTGTGAAAGGTGCAGTGTAACTTCTCCCAAGGCAATAAGTCATTCAATTTGTTTAACTTGCAGTGTTTTTAATCTTTCACCTTTTCTTGAATGAAAATTCTTGTATCATCATTTGTTCTGTTCCAGGCACTACGAATTATTTTGTCCACCTATAAAACCATTAAGAGAACTTTAGAGTGCAGCTGTACCACTGCTTGTTCTTCTGCAGTGTTTTGGATTTAACTAGAAGTGACAGAATGACTGTTATACATTATTGTAACTGTAGAATAGCTCATTATAATTTACCCTGCTTCTTTCGATCACACCCAAGATAACCATTCCAAACAAAGCACAGAACACCAGACATATGAATACATAGTACTGAAAAAAACATTTCAAAAATCGTAAAGAGTTTTTTATGATGTCAGTGATAAAAGGTGTTGAACATCGTTGCAAATCTTACTGTTTGTAACAGGAATCTGTTTGCTAACAAAGCGCCACATGTTCCGAATATTCCTAGGCAAAGAAAATACGTCTAAACCGTATACTCTTAAGACTTACTAAAGTTATCATTTGAGTAGCTTTACCTGCTGTAAATAGCACAGCTGACAATGAAATATAGACTATGAAAATGTTCTGCAAAGGAAAAGAACAAACGTCAAGGAACTAATATTATAAAAGTGTGAAAAAAATTCAAGGAAAAGCAACAGCGGAACACTTAAGATTTCAAGGCCTGCAATTCTACGCTAATCGTAAAATTTAAAAAATTTTTACAAACGTTTCTGTTATCTGAAAGTGATTTTTTGAACAAATATATCGATTGGTAACGCCTGGGGAAAGTTTGGATTTAGAGTAGTAATTTAAAACGGTGTAGATAGAAATTTGGAAAAATTGAAGAAAAAGCAAATGATGGACTTTGACAATTCTGAAGCCTAACTTTGAGCAAACTCGTAAAATTTTCAAATTTTAAAAAATGTGAAAATGACTTTTTTGGACAACCATTTCGATTTTCAGCGTCTGGAAAAAATTTAAGATGATTTGGGAGACGCTTAGAAGTTTCAAGAAGTTTCGTGAAGAGGAATCCTAATTATCACCACATAAAATTCTCAAATTTCGATTAAGATGCATCTTTACGACCTGAAGATGACTTATTGGAACACATTGTAATAATAAGAGTTTGTAAAACGTTGATAAAATATAATCTAACTTTAAATTTAGTGTTTTTGTTTACCTGATTTTCAACAAAATGTTTGTATTCATTTTCCGTCGTCACGATCCAAATTGCCATGCCAATCAGACCTCCGCCGCCGATCTTGAGGAAAAACACAGCATTGCCATTGCATAGTACATTATAGAATAGTTTTTTTAGTGCAGTGAAGATTTGTGTGGAAATCTCGGCAGCATGCCAAACGCCAATGAACTGTAGTGCTGATCATAAGGACATTGCCAATTTAGGGAAAGATCGTTCACCACAGCGAAAATGAATTGTACAATAGCTGTGTGTATCAAAGTTACACCAGTACTAATGAGATGAAAGTGAAGCCCTTATGCCTACGTAAATTTCGTTATCATAGCTGGCTGCATTTGGAGCCCTAATCCGTGAAAAACCATCGTGGGTCCAACCGACTTAATCCCTCGGCTTTATATGCAGGGGATTTTACAGACTACGTGACAAATATCGTTGGTATAAATGATATAAATGATTTGATGGTCTTCGCATCATAAATTAATACTGAACACTACAGTACTTCTATTTAAAGATGCATAGAAACAGTACTATGCACACTTCGACGTAGGCTTACCCATGTTATAACATTGATGATAAAAAATGGTATTCGGATGTAGTTTATACCGGAGCGACCATTCGTAGATTCCTGCTCTTCGCTGCCCATTCCAATTTGATTTTTTCCCCTTTATTTCACCTAGCTGTAGTTACCTTTTTCGTTTTGAAAAACACGGAGTATCTATCTACCGCCTTTCCTAGACGTACTTGACACAAGAAATAAAAGCTGGCTAATTATGAAACCTGATATTTTGCCATGTTTTGCACCGATAAACAGCATGGACAATAGACAGACCGTATCACTTTCCATCAAAACTGACAAGTGCAATCCTTAATTAAATAGGCCTCCAATCTTGAAAAACTTTGCCGCAAAAGACCAAAGCATTTGCACAAATGAAGGATACAGTTTGTTAATGACCGCGGCTATGTCTTTGAAATTTTATAATCATTGTACTTTCGTTTCGAAATTCAGGCTGTTCTCCTAGTATAGTACGATAAATATTTTGTTCATATATACAGTATGTTACAATAGTTCGAATTAGTGTCAGTTGCTGAATTTGCAGTCGTTCATGTAGGTATAGCACTTAGAGTAAAATATAATGTCAAGTACGCTGTGCGGGCAGAGACAGTTCTCTATTCTGATTTTTCAACTCTCTTCATAGTTGGCGAAAATTTTTTTCACTTCATGTTTTAAAGCTAAGTCTGCAGCCTTCAAATTGTTAATGTCTGTTATTGTGACGTCAGTTCCAGGCCAGCCAATGAGAATTGAAACAATCGATGCTTGTCCCGCTGCAGATGCTAGATGAAGGGCTACATAGAAATAAAATTGAAAAAGTGTTAAATATAGTAACAAAGAATAACTGTCATTTTTTTCTAGAAATTTAGCAAGATTCAAGATTCATTTCAATTCTGTCAACGTATAAATATTCACCTGTTCTTCCGTTTTTATCTTGACGATTTATTTCACTTCCCGCTTTTAAAAGAAAGACAACAGGTTTACAGTGACCTTCCTGTGCAGATAAAGAAGTATAATCATCATCACATTTGAAACAAATAAACCCTAAATGTGCGGGTCTCTCTAAGAAATATAAAACAACAACAGCTGGTGTTTAACTTCAAGCTATCATGAGAAAATAATGTTAATTTTTTTCATTGCACCTATAGTAGTTTTGTATGTGGTAAAAAACAAGTAAACACGTGCGAATAAGTCTGACTTGCTTTCATGAAATTACAAACTTCTTATTAGTAATCTGACAATCAGTTGCCGCCCTTTGGATCTTTCTGAACCACACCCCCTCCCCCCTCCCCCGCAAGAAAAGTAGATTATTTTAATCTACCTTAGCAGCAATATGTAGAGCAGTCATTCCTGAATGGTCAACAGCGTTTTGAACATTAAACTTTTCTCTCTTTACCAGAAATTTGAGAGATAACAAGGAGCCAGATTGAGCAGCAACATGTATCCCTTGCCGACCTAGTTTATCCATAATTTCCGTGCTTGCATGGTGCTAAAATGAGACAGTAATACAGGATGAAAACCAAAACACTCTTATTGTGTCTCAGGAAACACATCTGTACATTAAATTCAGCTCAGTACCTTTTCAATAAGAACTTTTGCAACATCAACAAAATTTCCTCTAAGAGCATCCATTAAAGGTGTACTTCCACATGAATCCATAGAATCTGGTTTATAATTGCCACTGTGAGTTGGAAAGAATTTTGAATTGATTTGTGAGTAAGACACTAGTTTTTTTCAACATACATTTATTATAACATGACTACGTATCCTACCGTTCTAACAGAAGATCAACTGTTGCCAAATGTCCATGTAAAGCTAGTGAAATACAAGAACTTCATTTTTGCTGTTAAGGTCAGGTCATAGTTATGAATTATGACTACCTGCAGTATGTAAAGGCGTTCTTCCATTTCTACTCACAGTATCCCAGATATCCGAATAAACGTCAAGAAAATGTCGCACAATGTCAATGTAACCCTCCCTGAAATAATAACTTGGAAACTCAACACTAGCTAAGGTGAAAAGAATGGAGTAAAGTAAAACAATGGCCAACCAGGCAAGAAGAAACCAAAATCAAACAAACCAAGTTTTCTGTTAAGGAAAAAAGATGTAAAGGAACTTCTAACTGACTTTTGAGGCGCTTATGTCCGAGCAAGTTTTGCACATTGAGTTGTGAGATATGCTTGGTAGAATAAACCAAAACGGTGAAGGAATGTTTAAAAACTATACAAAAGAGTTGATGTACAATGCAAGGTATAACTGGGAGGGGGGAACTACCTTTACCTGGCAGCTATATGAAATGAGTTCCAACCATCTTTGTTGAGTAACCTAGGATCAGCCCCAGCATTTAACAGCTCAGTTATAATGGCTAGATTGTGCTTTGTACATGCTAACATCAGAGGTGTCCTGTGTAATAATGATTGTAAAGTAAGTATATGATAACAAACAAACAGACAACCAAGCAAGCAAACAGACACAGATAGACAATTTGACCATGCAATTTGAAACATGTATCAGTGACAACTACATACTATAGTATTTACATGGATCACTTTTAACATATTATAAGTCAACTAAAGCAGATAATATTCTAATAGCTTAATATTAAATGGGAATAAGTTAATAACTAACCAATCGGCTCTCTTTAAACAATCAATTTCAGCTCCTCGACTGATTAAATATTTCACGCACCCTAAATGCCCTCCTAATGCAGCTTCATGCAATGCTCTCTTGCCATCCTGATTCCATTGCTCTAAACTTTGCCCGCACTCCTCCACTAAATACCGTAGTATCTGAAAACGACCATATCTAGCACTCAATAACAAACAACTCTCCCCTGATCTAGCGTGCCTCCAGCTTAAAACATCATCCCTAAAGTCTCTCAGATAAATAGACAATTCATTAATATCCCCTGTTCTTGTACAACGTAAAATAATTTGCTCCAAACTTTTGCTTGATTTTTTATCGCTCATTGCCGCTCATTGACAATTCGCCATTTTGTTTACGTTTCGGAACTGATTATTTCCCAGTCTCCACGGTTTTCAATATTGCTCGGTTTTCAAGATAGACGATTTGTTGTTCGCACGTGGAAATAATTCTGCAGTTTAAACCTTTGTAGCGCTTCAAAATTGTCAGGAAATACACATAGTTCTTCTTAGAAAGACAAAGGTGATTACTGAGTTTAAATTAAGTATATTTTTGTGCGTTTTCTTGAAGCAAAACTGCGCGAAAAAGAGATTTCTTTGGACTATAGTTTTACTGTGTGTTTCCATTAATAACTTTTAGGATTGCAAGTGTGAATTCAACGTTACAGCTGGGAATAAGTTTTCAAACTTAAAGCACTACCATGGTAATATTTTTTTAAGCAATTAGTCTGTTCCTAAATATAAGACTTGGAAGATTTCTTTTTCAAAGTCTTTTAAACATTTTTCATGTTTCAGTCTGGTGTGCCTCCATCGTCAAACCCACCCGCTGGATTTCCACCGCCTCCCATGCCCCCGATGATCCCTGGCATGATGGTATGTCCTATATGCCTTAACAAA
Source organism: Phenganax marumi (assembly GCA_025400095.1). NCBI lineage: Eukaryota > Metazoa > Cnidaria > Anthozoa > Malacalcyonacea > Clavulariidae > Phenganax > Phenganax marumi. Next base: position 20,495 of record JAODVM010105536.1, on the reverse strand, counting down.
GACTTCTCATATTTACCCGAGCTATTCTCAAACCTATGCTTTCTTTGTTTCTAGATGCCAAATATGGGAGCAATGGCCCAAGCAGGGTTTCTCCCCCCTGCAATGCCTGGTTTCCCTGGATTACCACAACCCCCTGGATTTCCCACAATGCCAGGCATGCCCATGTTTAACCCGCATGCCGCAGCAATGCAAGCAATGGCTGCAGGCACTTTTCAAGCCATGCCGGTAACAACACCAGTCGCTCCTTCAGGTGCGTCGTCTCTGAGTGATAGCCACACCATAAAACACAAAGTAGTAGTGTAATATTATGTTAGTATGGGACACAATTGGGTGGATGAATGCTTTGTAAATCTCTTCGAGTGATCATCACAACATGACTGACAAACTCGTAATGTAACATGTTCAGGGGCCGGTTGTTCAAAGGTGGGTTAGCAGTTAACCTAGGTTTAAATTTAACCCACCATTTTATATCCCGATCTTGAAGCACTATTTATTTGTTGAAGCTTTGAGGGATTAAACTACTCATTAAGGGAAACATTTTGAGCAAAAAACTTTTCAAAACTTTTCTTGAACGAGCTTCAAATTGTGGTTAAAGTGTTACACTAACCCGGGGTTAAGCTAACCCAGCTTTGAACAACCAGCCCCAGATTTAAAAATTTTCTCAATAAATATTTGCTCTTGACTACCTTTCTTAAATAGTCGTCAATGCCATCAATGTAACTCCACTGTTTGGCCCAGTGAGGGAGAGGGTCCATCCCATTTATTTTCCTTTTCTTCCATTCACCAGCAATTTCACTGCTATACTCCTCCCAGTTTTCTTGACCAGCAAGGCCTAGCACTTCTAAGTACAGTGTTCGTTTATCTGAGAAAAACATGGCATAGTATTTTACAGCATGCGCAAATGCATGAATTCACTTTTATCGTTACAGACTACAATCAGATATAGAGTAAAAGTGACAGGAAAGAAATTTGATGCAAAAACGTCTGATCATATTTGATCAGTCGAGAATAAAAAATGTTCCAACCGAGTTTCATTCTATACAAAGCAACTATCAGTATTCAATGCTGATTTCGATTTTGTCGTAGCTATGGATTAAGTCAGCATTATTTTAGACGACAAAATTAGAAATGGGCAACGTCTTTAAAGAAAATTTACATCTTGGAATATCTTACACTTAAGTAGTTTGTGTTTATATCTACCTGTTTCGTGTTTCACCTTCAGTAAATTTGTTTAGTTTAGCTGCGTTAGGAATCTTCATATAATGACTATTATAATTATACTACGTGTATAAAAGAGAAACGGAGTCGAACTTCAAATTCCTTCGAAATATTGAGTTGAACGTTGAATTTTCACATAGGAAAAAGAATATGCTAAACGGTACAACTTCAAACGTCAGGCTACAAACAGTGCTTCTTGTATCACAGATTTTATATAATTATCTTATAATGTTGTCATCATTCCATGTCTCGTGTACAGATTATAGACCGCGAGCGGCCGGCACTGTATTTTGCAATACATTTTAAATAAGTACTTTGACTGTCTTTATGGTAATTTACATGAAACATAAGATATTGTGGAAACACCACGTAAATTTATTTATGCAAATCTTTCGATCCGTAAGCCCGGACTATCATCAGCACAAATCAGATTGATCAGTTTAATCGCGTCATATGACCACCAAACCACAGAGTAGATACATACAGAGGTGGAACTAGTCGTCGTAATGACGGCGGAGACTTACGTTGTTTTGTACCCACTTTTTGCAAGCAAAAAATGATAAACTGCGCATGCTCGGCAAGTTCCCTCCTGAAAATTGCGTTCAAAATGGTGGAATTGTGAGAGGCAGTGTTTATTACGCTCTAAAATGTTGTTAAATCCCTTCGAAATGTGTGCAACTTGTTTTTATTTATTGGCAATATTATTTACGAAAGAACAGCATTTGAACGGGCAAGTGAAATCGTCTGATGTTTGCATGACAGAATCAAGTAACAAGATAAAATTGGGTGCATTATCATTCACTCAGAGGGTTCTTTTATTTATAGCAAAAGGAGTAGTCAAAAAGACTTATTAACCAATTCATAAAGCTACAAGACTCTTCCATTACTCAGTATAATTGTGTGGTGAAAATAAAGCAATAGAGTTGGGCATTTTAGCATTTTCTTTTGTACTAAACCATGGAAGTTGTTTGAACTTTCTTCAATATCTGGAGAGTTCAAATTTTTTAGCTGGATATATTTGAGTAATTTGACAAAAGGATAAAGCTGAGTAGCTTAAGAACTTGAAAACTAAGATAAAAGTGTTCCATTTATTCTATCTACAGCAGTAAAACATATGTGTAGAATTATTGTATATTTGTAATTTGTGTAATCAAACTTTCCATTGTGTATGTTTACAAGTCCTGGAACAGTTCCATAACAGCATGGCAAAGCCAGCCTGAAATTGCATCATGCTAGGCAAATGTATAATCATTATAGTTCATTTTTGATTATTTTCACATCAGGGCTGCTGAGAGGGGGCAAGGGGCAAAGGGGAAATTTGCCTCAGGCCCTGAGCTTAAAGAGCTCTCATACGAAAAATAAGAAACAAGTGTCCGGGGATGCAGGATTTCGCCTTTTCACGCGGTCTCCAGACTTCAACATTTTCCCACAGGAAAATGCCCCTGCACCTCTCTAATGTCCCTTTGGCTAGAATTTCAAAACCACAAGATAATTTTGAGTGCAGCCCTGTTTCACATAATTAGGTTGCAAGCACTTCCATTTTTACAATGGCATTTGAACATAGAAATATATCCATAGCATAACCAAAACGTCAGTAATCTTGGGAATTTTGCTTCATTTTTCATAAATTATTAGAGAGTTTTGGTTGAAGAAAATTCAAACAGAATTTTTCCACTTTTCAGACCTATCCAGGAGTTGAACAAAATTCAGCAACTTTCCCAGTACGAATCCCAATACGAATCTAACTTACATCCTATGATCTGAAAAGTCTATAAATGTTTCTCCAATTACCATCAACAAAACCTAGTATAATAACCAAAATGTCAGGCTAGCTTCACCAGTGAGTGTTATTGTGCTTATGTATCAAAATAGCCCTATTCCAAATTTAATTAGACATAACCAGCTAACTTGTAGCAGGAACACATCATATGAGAATTAAGTGGACGTGGAGATATAGGAGTTGAGGGCCTTTAAGTTATACAGGCAGTACAGCCGTCCACTTCTATATCTCCAACATTCCTTCATATATGCTCGAATAAATCTTGATTAAATCCTCTGCAACTTTGTGAATTCTTGGTGAATGCCTTCCAAACATTTTCCTCTGTTTGAAGTTTTACAATCTTAATGTCTTTTGTATTCAAAAGCATTTTTAAATAGTAAACTGCACTAAATGGTAAACTGCACTTGCCGAGCATGCGCACTAAAAAAGTGGGTACACTAGTTCCACCTTTGCATGTTTCACTCTGTGGCCATGTTGAAGATCGAACGATTGATGGTTGAATGAATGTTAATGACAACACACAAAACCCCTTGTGCACATTCACCACTTCCTGGTTGATTTCTTTTAATGTTCGGTGAAACTTAAAGCCATAGCCACTAAGTGCAAGTTACGTGCCTGCCTTTTGAGTCTTGGATATGATCGTGAATCAACTTTGTTTAGTATACTTTGTTCAGTATCACTAATGACAACTGTGTGTATGGCACAAAACTTTTGTTTTGTCCTTTTATTTTTATCTATAGTGAAGAATTTAATTGTTAATTAGAAAAAGCATTGGTAACCCTTGCACACAACAGCTTCAAATTCAACAGTTTAGATAAGGTTTCCATTGAGTCAACATCATAAAAAAGTGTGAAAGGAAACTAGTAAAGTAAGGGGAAACATTTGTAAGTCACCTCTATTTTTCGAGTCTAGTTTATAGCTGTTTCAAGTTAAGCTTAGTTTTAGAATTTGTATTAATTAGGTTTATATTTGTTCTATTCAGGGGAACCTTGTTTCATGTCTTACATTGCACTTTTGAGGTACCTCATGTCGCAAGTTGCAACAATATAAGAATCTTATCGAAGTTGTGATCTTGCTACTTCACCACCGTTGACAGATTAGTTCACATTATCTACATACATACTGCACTAGATCTTCAATTCAACATTGAGCAAGATATGAATAAGCTCGTTTGAAAACTAGCGAAAAAATTGATGGAATATTTTAGCTTTTCTCTTCAAAGAAACTAACACAGTAAAATGCAGATTATAAGTGAAAAGTTTTTTACCAGAAATGTCTAAAAATTTGGCTCACTAGAAGTAAGAATTAAATTGGAAATAAAAATAAGGTGCTTCCACTTCTCATTTTTTCGCTCAAAATTTTCATGCTAATTCCAGAATACTGATTTGAACAACTTCATGTATTTCCTATTATTCCTAGGAAGTTCAAACAATCAATTGCAGAAGATACGGTGCTTCCACCTTTTTCACAAAGCCTTATGCATCCCTTGAATGCCTAATGTTCATTGAACTTTCTTGTTTAATAACCAACCTGAACAGGTTTAATATTTGTCAATTGAGTTTTAACTGCATCCTGGATCCATTTATATATTTCCACAGCCAGTAATTTGGTCTGCAAAAGAAAGCAAAGTACATCAAACACTCACAAAAAATAAAAATGCAACCACATCTACACTGTCCCAAAAATGGTCTATTGGGTCAACAACTACTGTCTAAAAGGGAAGTCTGTTGTATTAAGATTTTAAAACAGCTACTTATTACTCAGGCTTGACACATTAGTACACATCATCCGCACATACAGTAGGAGGGAAAAGTTTTAGTCCTGTCAAGTCATTTTCGATTATTTTGTGAAGGCAATTCTCGTGATAGATTTTCGTCTCAGACATGCACACAATCATCAGATTAGGGTATCCCGTATTTGTTGTACATAGTTTTTGACACCTATAACCTAAAAAACATTGAAATGAAGTTCTTTTTTCCCTCACTACAACAAAATGGCCAAAGCGAAAAAAGTCAGTGAAGATATAAGAGGTCATATAGCACAAAGTGTAAGATTGCTGAAAAATTGGGATTCCCAAATTTGGTCTACAATGAACCCTGGATAGCTTGGAGACCAAAGTGTACAACACCAAGAGAAGACCAGTACATAACAGTAACATCCATACGCTACAGAACTATGACAGCTGAACGTGTTCTTGCACAAATCAATGAAACTCATGAGAAACCAATAAGCAAATGTACTGAGAGAAGGTGGCTTACTGCAAATAATCTAAATGGAAAAGTGGCAACTTCAAAACCATTGCTGAGATTGCAAAACTAACAAAAAACAATATTCTATTGAGTGTCATGGAACAACTACTTTTACAAAAACGGGCCTCAAACTTTTCCCTCCTACTGTATATCACCATAAACAGCATGTCAGTTAAATCTTTTGACAGCAAGCATGCCCAACAAACAAGCAAACATGAAATCTACATTGTGGTAAAATAAGTATGATTAAAATGAAAGAAAATCATAACTAGACACCTCAAGGAGAGTGCAAAGTGCATGTTTTTCTTTCGTGGTGGGGCAAGTTTGGTCAGTGCCCTCGTTTTGACGTCATTGAGTGGTTTTGCACTGATGTTGTTTTTGTCTATTAGTGTTTTGTGTAGTGTTGGTCAGAAATGTCAACGCTGTCAACCTGTGAAGCAATAATTTGGCAGAGTCAAGACGTTTTTGTTCTTCACATGAGAGCTTAGAGGATTTTTATAGTAATATTTTAAAATAGAGGAAATCCTAGGCTACCAGTTTGAACCAAGATGTAACAATAACAGTGATAGTGGTGAATCACCAGGCATTGATGGGGACTAATCTATGTCAATTGATAGGTATCAATCAAATTTCCTTTGGGTAGCTTTGACTGGTAATACGTCATAATTTCATAATTCAACTTGGCGAATTAAATTTTCTTGTTCTTCTATTGTGTCATTTCTATCATAACTATTCCTATTGTTAGGTGCTTATGCAAGCATTCTCAAACGTTGGACAGCAGAAAGAATGCATCTGTTGTCACAATAGTGTACAAATTGTCAGTAAAAATAAGTTATGCTATGTTAGAAAACAAGCAATCCAAACATTTGAATTACTGTCATTCTAATTGAAGTGTTCGTGAAATATAGCCACAATACATTTCCTCCCCCCGATCAACTGATTTGTGCAAGTTTCTCAAACAATTGATCAACTTCCTGTTCGTATGAATCGACCAATTGCTCTGCCTTTCGGTGGCTGAGTGACCAATTGGGAAGAAGCATGCCCATAAACAGGAAGTTTCCCAATTTTTTGAGAAACTTGCGCAAATCAATTGATCGGAGTGAGGAAATGTACTGTGGCTATATTTCATGAACACTTCAATCAGAATGACAGTAACTTTGCATTAATACATTGCCTATTTTCACTCAGTATGTACATTAAATTTGTTTATGAAAGGAGTCGCAACAAGGGAAAGTATTTCCTATCGTAATTTGTTGGATAACTAGAGACCTGGAGGAGAGTACAAGGTTTCTGAGATCTTTACAGCATTTTGGCTGCCACACTGTGTTAAATCTTGGCTATTCAGGATTGCTCATGCTAAATATGCGCGTGTGAGTCTATGTTTGTAGTATACTTACATACCACTACAGCACAATACACTACACCACATTCTGCATATCTAACCACCCACACTCTACTACAGGATGCATATTATAGTGATTATACCACACTCTACTATAGATTGCGATGGCATTATCGTGCTCTATATTTTGTATGTTGTCTACTTCGAATTCCAATTAGTGTTTGAATATACAGGCTTGTGAAACAGTCAACAGTCAAAACTAAAAGCCTGTGCACTGGGCAGTACTTACTAGGTGATATATGCACACTTGAGATAGCATTTTGAAAGGGAAGACTCCAAAATTTATAACCATCAACGAAAGACTCAGCTATACATAGCAGCACTATACTACCTTTGACTTGTATATGTAAACTTCCCAATGACTGTTTAGTCTATATTCACTAATAGCCTACGACGTAAACCTCTGAGACTCTGGCTAAGTCAGTCTACGCATTAACGGAAAGATTTGTCTTCTGACTTGCAGGCAAATTGCCTGCTGTACTCGAATTTGCATACTTGTTTATGATTGGCTAGCGCTTGAATATATAATAGGATGCTTTTGATTTGGTTATCCATCAAACTCTACGTGTTGAGCAACTTCCAGCACAATAATTTCTTCATGAACGTTTTAACGTAAGTGTTGCCATCAACATTTAACTTTAACATGATGAATATTTATAATGTGAGAATCATTAAATGGATTTTGCCTGCACCCTTTGTTTTCAAGATATCAAGAAATATCAAGAGAGATACCTCATTTACAGAAAAGGAAAATAATATGTCACAGAAGAACTACAGAATTTGCCTTTTAGTGTCGAAATTTGTACAAGATTTATATGCAAGCAATGTCTTGGTACTTTGAAGAAACACTCTGGTCTTAAGAAACAACTGCAAGACATCGAAAGCGAGTTGGAGAGAAATTATAGGTTGAACACCATTGAAAATACTACATCTGAGAACAGGAGACAAGGCGTTGATGGTGAGGAGCCTTCTACAACACAAAATACAGTGCTTGGAGGCTTGCAAAAGAGATAATGTTCTGTCTCGTGCATGCAAGCCAACTGTCCTAACCTCATCACTAGTTGTTAGTCGAAAATCTTCAGCTGTTCACCCTACTCACAACCATATTCAATGGCCTGTTTCTCCAACAACAACAACAACAAGATGCGAATGTCACAAGAGGGAAAATAAATTATTGTGCTGGAAGTCACACAACAAATGAAGTTTCATGGAGAACCCAATCAAAAGCGTTCTATTACAAGTTCAACGCCAGCCAATCATAAGCAAGTACGCGAATTCAAGTACTTGCAGGCAGTTAGCCTGCGAGTCAGAACACAAATCTTTCCGTTAATGCGTAGACCAACTTAACCAGAGGTTCAAAGGTGTACATCTTAGGCTATATTCTCTACAAGACTACATGCAATACATCCGCGAAAATTCATCGACGACTTTTGGCAATCTACATGACTACTCTTGCACATTTTTCCTCCATTGACTTACTCATAACTGTCCAGCCTATATGTGACTCCGAACAATCAAATCAAGTCTACACATCACCATAGGATTGTCTGGAATTTAATATTAATAAAGTAAAAGAATTTTCGCACTATGCCCGTAACTGCAGACTAGTTGTAGCGCTTTGTTTGGTGTATTGTTCAATTTTGTTTTCGTGCTGAATGTGTAAAGTAGTATTTAAGACAGTAAAAAACACCAAGAATTTGCAAATTATAATGTTTTGACAATAACGGGTCAAAAGCTCAATGTTGCAGAATACAAGTAAAACTCATTGCTGATTGTCATGAATTTCTGTTGAATTGAATCATAATTCATTTGATACAGCAAAGCTCATGGAGTTGTACCTCAAGAAGGTTTAGACTATGTTGCCTGATGTCTGACTCATCTGAATTATGCCACTCATCAAAATCTGTGACGTCTCCAAGAAACGTTGCCCTAAAAGCTCAAAGATATTCACCAACATTCTTTAAGTTGAGTTCTTCATCTGAATTCCGAATACCAATGTGTTTAACAGCTTTCAATCAGGTTAAAAGCACTGTGTAACCTATACCTAAAAATAAATACTCAGTAGACACCATTTGAACCTAAGAGTTGGAGTGAGAATGGCTTGCAAGATTTGCAGTGCTGTGACAGCTTATTATGAATAAATTGTGAAGAGCCAGTCTGCAACAATTCATTGTCTTGTTCCCGTTTTGCCACTGAAACTACAAAGGGTTGCAGAACAGCTTCACAAGTGGCATTTGGTCAAGACTGTTCATCAAAGAATGAAAAAAATACCTGCCCAGCCTATCAAGAGCAAAAAGCAACTAGGCACTTGCTCGACTTTGTCAAGAAAGCTGAAGTTATTCAGTATCCTGAGAGTCAGAAAAATTGAAAAGAAATTTGGGTGCGGGTGAACCCAAGTCTTTGAAAATAAAAAGAATAAAGAGCTTTTCCTAAATGGGGTACAATCATTAGAAAATCAGATTGGCTCGAAAAGACACAATTTACAGAAATGTTATGAGATAAATGACTATTTACAGACATGGTACAATCGAGATGTAGAGAATGACATATGCACAGGAGTGGTCCAATGTTACAAGAAGCAAAACTCATGGCTGAAGGGATTGGTGATAAAGATTTTCAAGGATCAAATGGTTAGCTAGGAAAGTGGAAAAACAGGTACAACATCAAGGAGATGCAAGTTGATGGAGAAGATGGTTAGGTTGATGAGACAATTGAAAGCTGGCAAGAACAAGACATGGACTTGTCTGAGGGCTATGCTCCAAAAGACTAATGGAACATGGATGAAACTGGATGCTTCTGGGATGTCTTTGCAAAGCAGGCAATCAGATGTCTCTAGGTTTTCAAATAAAGTGTGGATGAAAAGTGAAATAATGGCTAAAGTGTTTTTAAAACTAAATGAACCAGCAAGAAATTAAGGTCATTCAATCATCTTGTTTCTTGACAATGTGCCGTGCAATCCACATGATCTCAAGGATCAATTCTCAAACATTAACCTTGTCTTCTTGTCGAAAAATAAAAATCAAGAATACACCTTCTTGACGCTCGAATAATCAAATTCCAGAAAGTAAAAACAAGGAGGAAGCTGCTCCAATACACATGCAGCAGAGTAGGTCAAGAAAACATGAGCGAGGCAGTAAAATTGGTTAATTTACTGCAATTAATTCTATGGGGCAAGCAAGCATGGAGTGATGGCTTGCCTAAAACCATCCAAAAATGCTTCACTGCAGTCAGACTGTATCCAGACGAATAAAATGATGACAAGAACAATCCATTTGAAAATGAAGAAATGATGAATTTAGAGCAAATATGCCAAAAGGTTTCAAAAGAATGTTCTGTGAAACAGTACATTGATGCATACAGGCATGTGCCACACTGCACACAGTTGATTGATGCTGACGATTCAAACTGGCATGAGGACATCAGACATCAAGTCTTGAGTGAAGAAAATGAGCAGTGTATAAAGTCATCTAAGTTGGATGAAGCCTATGCTGTAACTGATGTTGGCAAAGACACAGACAAAGATGGTGACGAGGACAAAGTATTCAATGCCTCATTGAAAGAGCCTGAGGTCCAGACTGCTGCAAAGTTACTCACGATCGTCTTGATTTTGCCAGGTTTATGAGTGATGAGGAACTTTCCTAAGCCCTGCTACATGTCAATGGCAGTTTAGACGATGTATGCTTGGCTAGAAGGCGTCGAACATACATCACAATCTTTTTCAAGCCATCGTAGCTTTACTCATGTAAGATTCAATTGTGAGCTGTGATACGAACAGCAAAACAGTTCAATCACAACTGCAAAAACTAACTTCTGCTTGTTTTTATAATCCTGATTGAAATAATGACCCGGTGTATGTATTAATTTGTTTGGATGTAAATGGAAGTTATCTGCTACACTTGCATTAATATATACATTACTGTACTAGCATGTAAGTTTCTTTTTACAGTTACTTTCAGTTAGACGATAAAGTTTAACGATAAAAACTAAACAAAAAAAAATGGTTAGATATTAAACTAACGTTTAAACAACCTCTCATCAGCAGACACCTCTAGTAAGCAGACACTATGTCCGTGTCCCAAAGATGTCTGCTTATGGGAGGTCTAAGTGTAGTGTGAATAGATACACTTCAATGTCAATTATTTCATTGTCCTCATCTAACAGAAGGTGAGGGAGGAAAGTCTTCCATGGCGAAGTCTGCGTCAGTAATCATTTCAAAAGGGTCTACTTCTTTCCGATCTAATTGTGATGCTTGCAGTTTAGCCAACAAGCAATCACATGGACCATGCCTCAAACACACCATTTCATTGTTTGCAGAACCATCAAGGACTTACAACGGTTTCTGTAGGCAACTTCTTCCAAGCTTCTAAACCCATTCAATCAATTTTCTTGGAACTGGCTTCATATTGCCATGTATCGTCAGTTTATGCTTATGTTCTAACAACCAAAGGTCATAGATTCTCTTACATACTCCTTCATGGGTTTATTCCAGCTCACATCTGCTGCTTGCATACATTTTATGCAACCACCGGGAACTATGAAGCTGTCAACTTTGGTTTAGAATGCTATTCAGGGTAGGTGTCATGTGGCAACTGAATGCATCCAAAAAACAGGTGACATGCACCTAAGGAAAAGTGCCTATGATGTCATGACAGAATGGCTTTGTCAATGGTTCATCCATCCATCTACCGTCACCACTTGCTACAACACACTAGTTTCAATCTCTTCATGCTGCTGTTCACCTCAAGCTTCCCCTCTTTAAACACCATGAATGGCCTCCTCTTGTTGCCCTCAGCTGCTGCAGTTAAGCAAACTGTTATTTCTGATTTTTCATTAAGTTCAGCTTTCAGATTTATGGTGTCTGCTCCACCAGTGTGTACATCTCCTGCCTCCATCCACTCATTGTCTTTCCCCACTCAAACTTTGCTTGAGCTGTTCTAGAGTCTCAACTTTTTTTCAATCTTGAATACTGTGTTGATCGACCTTGTATTTCTTTGAAGCTGCATGGATCAAGTTTGCTTCAGGATAGCAAAGGATTTCCAACGTCAAATCAGTCAAATAGTCACAAACTTTACCACCTTTGTATGATGCTGGTTTTAACCAGGGCCTTCGATAAACGGTTCTGGTTTAGAAAGTTTAAGCATTAGACTAACGTTGTATACTTACACACATTTATACAAATATAAAAGGTGTGACTTTGCATCACTTAAAACAAACATGGTGAGCCATTCTCGACAGATTTTCAAACTGATAATGATTGTCAGTCACAAATACAAAATTGTACCTGATTGGGTAATTTTTGTTTTCATGGTAATGAAGCAACCAAATTAAATAATGACTATTACGCCCAATTAAGTGGCAAAAAGGAGTGTGTATTTTGTTTGTTATTCCCTCAAATCATCAAACTGAATGGCAAGAGTTCAAGGAGTATCCTTTGTCACACTGTACTGTCACCACTTATTTCACTTTGTAATGGTGTAAATTAGCATGGAGTATCTCTGGATTGCTTTAAGTTGATGTCTTTCGTCGTGACTTCAAATGAATACCCCAAATGCTAATGTATCATAATTTTAATTTCACAATTAATCATAGTGGCATATGATTGAAGAGATGTCCTCTTCAGAGCCAAGTGAGAGTATGATTGACTTCACTAAATAGACTGGATAGATTTATGATAATTACAAGTTGCTCTTATATGCTATGACATAGGTGTTGTTCATTACCGTCAGCAAATTTTGAGCTAAGGTGAGATTGCTAAGCATTGCATCAAGGAAATAGATTGTGGTTAGATAATATAGGCTAGGCTACGCTCTATAATAATTACTAAACAAATATCTGTGTTTGAGAAGTTCATGATACATCACCAGAAACTGCATAAAGTGCACTTAATCAGTCGAATGACTAGGTGCTACAGAAGTCCCCTGCCAGTGCAGAAGTTGATGTCATTATTGATGGATGGTTGAAACATAATGATCAAGAAAATGGCCATGACAACCGGATCGTGTTCTTATGACTGGCTGAGAAGGATCTCAGCAGTTGGCAATGGAGGTGACTGAGCAGTAGTATAGTGGGAGTCTTGTAAGGAGAGGTGTGCAGGTTTGAGGTAGTCCATGGAGATATTATTTGTACGGGTACTAAGATCAAATTCAAAATGTTTCGTGGAGCAGAATATGACATTGAATGGACCATTGTACATGGGTTGAAGTGGTCTATGGATAGCATTGCAATGGACAAAACATGAGTGGACGAGTCAAGATCGTTGAAATGCGAATAGAGTGCTGTTGAAGATGATGTTTAGAAAGTTGCAAATCATAGCGTAGACTTGAGGCGATCTACATAAAAGGCAGGATCAAGTTGCGTGACATCATTCACGAAGGAAAAATTAGCGTGGTAGACACAGAGGGATGCCATACACTTGTTCTGCAATGCTATGACCAAAGTCAACTTTGACGGCAGTGTGAATGCCCAGTCTCGTCCCCGTCGGCGCTTCTGTGTGATATGCAACGCGCGCGCGGGGGACAATTTTAATGGGACGTGTGGTACACGCGCAAAGGGCGAAAAGGAAAATTCGCAGGGAAGCACCTGGCAGAAAATGAAGTAAACATGGCGGACCTGTTCGAAGATATTACACGTGTGTTTGACGATGACATAAAATATATTAGCAAGGCTGTTTCCCAAATGCAGAGACCTATTCACGATCCTTTCATTTCTGGAAAAGTACTGTGCCCTGTTGTGGAATGTGCAGAAAAGAAGGAATATTTCGAGAAAAGTGGTATTTATCAACATTTTCAAGTGAAACATAAACCAGAATTCAATGAACACGATTCTCAAAAATAAAGACAAATGCATCGTGCTCAACACGAGAACGAAACAATGGAGTGTTTGAAATATATATTCAAATATAGACGAGCATCGTATTATAATTTAATGATTCTACAATAAATACAGTTATGAATATGCATAGAAATGTAATTTATATAGAAAATACTTGAATGCAAATTTACCTTCAATCATTGCATTTTTTAGAGATTTCTCAATTTCATCCATTTTACAGCAGAAAATACTCAAATTGTGTCCAAACATAGCCACAGTTCTTCGTTATTGTCATGTAACCCACTTTCCTTCGAATATCTCACTTTTCACTTCATTTTCTGCCAGGGGCTTCTCCGCGAATTTTCCTCTTCGCCCTCCGCGCGTGAACCACACCTCTCATTAAAATTGTCCCGCGCGCGCGTTGCATATCACACAAAAGCACCGACGAGGACGAGGCTGGTGAATGCCTACATCGAAAGATTGACATGGAGAAGAGATTGCAAGAGTCTGATTGGAGTTTAATCCATAGTACTAAACATGTTGACAAAGCGACTACTCTAATGAATAACAAGATAACCTCCATGGTGAATAGATGCTTTCCATTAATCAAAGTTAAAGTATCTACCCAGGATCCACCTTATGTCTCACCTTTGGTTAAACACTTACTTAATAAAAGAAACAAGTAAATAAGAATTGGGGTTCAAAATTATTTACAAGAAAGAATTAATGCGTTGATTCGATTAAATCAAATTCAATCCGTCAATGAGAACAGAAAACATAATCAAGGCATGCGGAAAAGGTGGAATACAGTAAATAGGATAACTGGAAGGAAAAACAAAGCAAATAACCTCAGTTTAACCATTGATCCAAATATCATGAAATCCCATTTCCACAGCATAAATAGTGATACACAGTACTCGACTCCTGAATGCCTACCAATCCTAAAAGGAACTCGTATTCCTGCGGTAGGTGTTTGTCTTGTCGAACATTCATGAAGAAACAGAAAAGCACAGCTCCTGGGCCTGATGGGATACCTTACTGGGTATGGAGACATTATTCCAAACATTTGGCACCTATAACTACCAAAATATCAAATGCATCCTTAAGCCAACAAAATGTTCCCTTACAATGGAAACTTGCTAACATTAGCCCAATCCCTAAAGAATCACCACTTACGGATTGCTCCCAACTCAGACCAATATCACTAACTGATATTATAATGCGAATTATAAAAAAAATTGTTTTCAAACAAGAAATATCATCTCATATCAAACAATTAATCAATGAATCTTCAAACGGATCCTGGATCCTGGATCTGAAACTGATCTCAGTTTGCTTATAAAGAGTATAAATACTACAACAGCTCTTATTAAGTCCCACCATAACTGGTTGAAATGGCTTGACGATGATGCCGACTACGTTTGAGTTATATCTTTTGACCTAAGCAAAGCTTTTGATACTGTTCCCCACAATATCATTTGCGATAAATTGAAAGCAACTAACTTAAATCCATATATTATCAATTGGATAATAAATTTTCTACCGGACCGAAAGCAAAAAGAGGTGGTCGATGGAATTGGAACGAAATATGTCCACATTAATAGAGGTGTACCACAAAGTACTGTACTAGGTCCATTTTTGTTTTTGTTCATGGTAGATGATATAAAACCAAAAGACACAGAAAACATGTTAATCAAGTTTGCTGATGACATGTCTGTCAGTGCACCTGTTAAAACTACGGGTGATACAGCTTCCAATGAAGTTAAAGATATTAGAGATTGAATGGACGAAAACAGAATGACCTTACATCTCTCTAAAACTTGGGAAATGGTTATAAGTAAGGGATCAAGGAAATAGCTACCTCCTTCAATGGACGAGATTGAAAGGAAGGAATGGCTTTGACTACTCAGTGTTGATTTCCAAGACGACCCTCGTTGCTGGGATTTCCAGGTTGATGGTATACTGTCTAAAGCTAATGGTCGGATGCACATCCTAACAGTATGTAATTCATACGGTTATCCTCGCGACCAGATCACAAAACTGTTTGAAACTCTGATTTTACCCTTGTTTGCTTATGCAATTGAAGTATGTGGCTCGGCGCTCCTGAAGATATACATAAAACACATACATAAATTCTTCAGACAAGCCAGTCGATATGGATACACAATGAAGGAGTATAACATGTCTTCCTTAATAGCGTTGTCCATAGTTACTAAAAATAGACTCCCCAATTAAGACCCCCCATGAAACTCAAACAAACAATCGATAATTTTGTATGGAATCCTACTAGTGGCGTACAATTGTGGACACTTATTAATTTGTTGTTTCGTTGAAACTAAAATCATTCAAACTTTTCCAAAGTACAAATATGGTTGACACAAAGCACTGTTGTTGGGGAACATGTGGAAGTGATTTGCGATACCCAGAAAAATTGCCTAATCACTGCAAGAAATGAGCGCTGCAGAACAAAAGGTATTTATACCTTTCCCAAAACCATCACAGGGAATTGAAAAATGTCATCGCTGCGTTTTAGCATGTTCGAGAAAAAACTTTGACATTTCAAATGTAAACAGAAGTACATATATTTGTGTCGTTCATTGGCCAGGTGAGAAAGGACCCACAGACAAACCGCCAGATCCATTGAAGGCAACGTTGACTACAAGCTATATAGCAAAGGTTTCCAGCAAGAAGAGAAAGGTTCCCAAAGCAAGGTCACTGATTTCAAAGACAAAAAACATAAAATTTATGGAACAGGCGGAAGACATATCCTCACTTTGTTATAATGATAAAGTAGCTCAAAGCCAAAAACTCAATGCCATCGATCACATGGGAGAACAAGAATATATAAGGGCTTTTGGAACAACAGTAGCCCTTAGGGAAACTCAAACTAATTACACGAATTCCGAACTTTCGGCTAAACTTGAAACGATGTTGCTGCGAAACGAAGTCAGCGCTGCAATGCAGCCTGATGATATCGAAATATTGCCAAGTTTGTCGTACGAAAATATTAGCAAAACAGCCACGTCGATGAAGCACTTTACCGGTCTGGAATCTGAGCAGTTTGAAGCTTTGTACTTGTTTCTCGAGAGTGTTTGTCCAATCAGTAGTAGCTCATACACTGCTTCTGATACAAAAGCACCAACACGGAAGAAAGGCCCAGAACCAAAAATGTCTAACCGCGAGAAGCTTTTCATTTGTCTCGTGCGGCTGGGAAGAGGATTTACATTGAGAACTATGTCTACACTTTTTAGTTCCCCTACAAGATCTATTGCAAGAACAACAATATGCAAAATTTTCACCATATTTATACAGTTCATGTATAAAGTGTTCAGAGATATGGAAGATATCATGTTCCCACCTAGGTCTGTTATGTTGCGACACTTGCCGAAAGTGTTTAAGACGATGAGAAAAATTTGTTGTATTGTTGACTGCACAGAGTTTTCAGTGCAAACATCTCATGACTTTGCCAGGCAAGGGTACACGTATTCATCTTATAAGCATACAAACACTTTCAAGTGTTTGATTGCTGTCACACCAAATGGTGGAGCATGTTTTGTGTCAGACCTCTGAAGGAGACATTGATGATGTTAGAATTTTCAAAGAATGTGGAAGTTTGAAACACATTAATCCTGATGATATAGTTATGGCTGATTGTGGGTTTACTGTTCAGCATTTATTAAATCCTTTACATGCCCAGCTGAAGATACCATCATTTCTCAAAGGTAGGGAAAATCTTAGTGCTGCTGAGGAACTGGAGTCCAGAAAGATTGCAAAGGCAAGGATTCATGTAGAACGTTTCAATGGGCGTGTTAAGCAGTTTCGCCTTATTGGAAGAAGAATACCGTTATCACTATCTCCAGTAGCAACCAAAATGGTAGTGGTTAGTTGTGGGCTAGTAAATTTCCAATCAGTGTTATGCAAGTAAGTGTTACAATGAAACACTTAGCTGGCAAGGCACCCAACTGTAACTGATTATTACATTTGTATTTAGTTTTTATATATAATGCACCACTTAAATTCTCTACCATATGTGCATACAGTTTAAGTGCAAAATAAAAGGTAACTTAAATAATATCCTGATGGCTCAATAAATATTTGATCACTAAATCTAAGTCAAGAGTTTGGCTTCTGATATTCTTTCCAGCCATCATACAGTACCCATCTTTCATTATAGGAAAAAATTGCTATGTAGTGGCTTCCATTCCAAAGAGTTGCACCATACAAGTTGTATGTATTCCCATTCAGCACAATATGCAGTGGAACCTGAGCCAGTCTCAGCAATCCGCTTCTGCTTAGAAGATCCACAGAAAAGAGAAAAAAACTTTTCAAGTTATCTATTGAGCGTTCAGAAAACTCCCTCACACCCGAACAGTGCCATGACTCATGAGCACAACCATTTTCATGAAATGCAACATCTCTTACACATGGGATAGTTTGAATGGGCTTTACGTCAAATCGTCGTTTACATTTCACAATACCTGGCTGTGTCCAAAAGTTAAGCGCATTGTTAAAAATGTTTTCTCCTGTACAAGTTGGGACTCCCATGTTGACTGAACAGGACTTCATAATTTCTAGCTGTTTAGGGCACGTATTCAGTCTGCATCTGGATGTGACTTTGCTGGACAGATAACGCCTTAGCAACTGGATGAAATACTAATTTTCACAACCATAGAGATCAATTGTGTCATTGGTAACTTTTGGTTGAGTGAGCAATGTTTCTACCTTAGCATCACCAAATTTCTTGTTATCAATAAGCTGAATGACTTTTGCTATAATGCCACCTATTTCTGTGACTTCATCCAGATCAATTTTTCTTGACCTTACAAGTGCTAGGAAAATCATGAGCCAGTTGTCGATGTGGCAGGTATTTACCAAATGAGTACTTGTTGCTTGTTTTCCCACCCCAAGGTACTACAATCAAGTTTGTTGGTAAGAAACAAGGTGAGCTTCCATGCCATTCTAATGTATCAACCAGAATGTCAGCAACATTAAGCTCTTCTCTAGTGTACTGAGGGTTGAAAGTTTCAGCCTGTGAGACGTCTTCAATGTCTCTCTTAGGAGTACCATCAGTTTGAATGATTCTGATGTTCATTTCCCAATCTGGTAATATGAATGTGATCAAACGTCTTGGTACACGCATCTCAAAAATCTCTGGAGCCAATACTTTAAACCATACGACAGTGAGATATTTTAGGATCTCATTAATGAGGGATTTCTTCCTGAAAATCCTCTCAACTGAGACTTCCCCTTCTTCGGCATATAGAATGAAGTCACAAAATTCTCGTTGTGTGACTAGGAGTTGCATTTGCACCTGAAAGTAATATGCATGCGTTTCACGTAAAACACACCTCCCATTTCAACAGTGAAACATTGGTTTTTCATTGTTTCTTTTGGAAGGATAACTTTTCGCGAAGTTCGAAATCGGATCGAAATCGATCGCATTCCTTTTTCTTTTCTTTGTTTTAGAGGGGTAATGTGCATCAGCCAGTTTTTGAGGATTTTGTCCCTTTTTTTGCCCTTGTTCCATGAGCAAGGCTCGCTTGTGCATACTCCAGATGCAGTGTGACCGTGTTTTTCAGCATGGTCCAAAACAAACATCAAAACAGCTACGATATGACTGCAGCGGCCCAAAGCAGAAACTCTACAAGGTTCACAAGAAGCGTTGATAATTGCACCACTCAAGTTTGACAATATAACTAACACATTGTGAGGAAGATCAGAACGCATACTGGGCCATACATGTGCACGTGCAAAAGTAATCCTTGGATCCTTGGATTTGGCATCCGTAACATGGTGAACAAACCCGGAATCAACGTTTTTACGTGCGCTCTTTAATGGTTTGTCTGTCATATGTTCTATACTGTTGTCTCCATCGTCATCAGTCGGAGCTATGTACTTGAGCGATTCTAAACTGTAGTAATAAATATGTCTGTAGTTGTAATATGGCGGAATATCTTTGCATTGAAATTTATTCCAATCAGCTGGTAGTGGAGGGACAGGGTTGCTAGCAATGGCAATGCCTTGCTTCTTTGTGCAATCCGTCTTTGGGACTGCTGGCTTTCGTGAGGTTATTCCAAGAATCTTGGCAGCTAGCCATTTTCCCTCGTCTATACTAACATCCAGCAAACGATGATTTCCCGATTTTATACAATCACAAACTCGCTGAACAAGGACTTGGCGTTTACCACTTTGTTTTAAGCCTCTACATTTTAACTACCTCTTGAGTTGATCGACTGTATAATTTGATGGATCGCGCTGAAAATATGAGCCTGGAATGCCGTCATATTCAGTCAAAGTTGCTGAATTTATTGAAGTAGAACTAGCTTTTGAAGCCATTCCAGTGAAAAACAGATTAACAATAACAAGCCAATAAACGGCAGCACGTCACTTGCGATAATAAGTTCTAGTATAACTATATGTAAACCATCAAATAATCGAGATAAGTCACAAAGAACCCAAAGTCGTAATAGAATTTATATTAAAAGTTGGTAATGTTTGTCTGCGCTCTCGGCGGGGGTCGGAATTCGTGACGTCAACTACGGATAATGCTATTTGTTCTGATATTTTGACAATGTTGCTATGGTAACAACAAAAAACCGTACCAGTTCTTCGCATCACACATCGATCTGCACGCCAATAACCGTTGCACCGTCCTATATATAAGCGCCCTGCATGAACCCGCCGAAATTGCGCGCCAGCGTACAAAAAGGAAGAACATCGTCTTGTGTACTATCTCATGCAAGGCATTCTGTCTCTTAACATTTCACATTCATTATTTTACAGGACGATACTCTAAATTCACGAGTAGATACTAAAACTGCATGGTATTCACAATTAAATGTACTTCCAAATGATGTTTTTTTACGAATCTTTCTATGCTTAATGATTTGTTTAACAATATATCGTATAATTTAGATAAAATTTTTACATTTAACGATCCAAGTATAAATAAATATATATATATCTATATATATCTATATATCTATATATATCTATATCTATATATATCTATATCTATATCTATATCTATATCTAT
>JAODVM010105425.1:0-16163 GCA_025400095.1 Phenganax marumi | reverse complement strand
GATTGGCTAAGGGAACCCACACACAAACTTACACGGGTCATAGCATTGTATCTGCGCAAGCGCAGATACAAAAACTATTTAACATTGGGTACAAATTAGTTTGCTGTCAACGCCAGCAGATAAAATTATTTATCAAACTTCTGTCGAATGCTACCTGTGTTACGAAGAATTTATTTTAAGAGATACTCAAAGCACGACCAGGAGCGTTTTGTCGTTAAAACGCGAGGAGCGGCGGAGTGTTTTAGATATCATAAAACGCGAGTTCGAGTTGTTTGAATGATGTCGAAAACGCCGCTATATAGAAATACTGATTAAGATGAAAAATTATACAGGGAATACCAATGAACTTGCCTTTTTATGTAATTTTTAGTCCTAATCCCCATTTTATCAGGTAAAAAAGCCAAGCGTGGAAAAAAACAAGCGAATGCGGTGTTGCAATTTGGTTTATGATTATTAATGAGTTTTTGAACGCGTTTTACAACACGAATTAGTGCGGATGGTTATTATCAGTTCTTTCAGTTTGATGAAATGTCTTGTTGCCTTCTACATTGTTTCTTATCGTTGAGTTTCTTCGTTGTTTAAGCTTGTGCTTCTCTTCGGTTTTCTTTTCACTGCCTGACTTGGCATCCACACTAACTTCGCGAGAGTTGTGTCAGTCTTTTGTAGTCGAGAGTGGGTATCAGCAAATACATGCAAATGCAAATCAAATGCTTGTATGTAGTCAGGTCAATATCTGGCCTTGTACTCTCGCGACGTCGTATACTGGTTCATATTAATTCAACAGCAAAATTGCTCAACGTCAACAACAGAATATAAGCTTTAACAAATCTATTTATATATCTATCTATCTGTAAGCTCGGGCCTAGTTTATTTCGTACTTTCTTCGTTTATTTTGGCGTATTGAAATATGGAGGACCATTGAAAGTTTATGCATGTATTTTAAACAACCACGGGAAAAATTTTGTTGAATTTGGAATAATTTCGTGCCCATGTGTTGTATTTTTGAAAAGTACGAAACTTTGAAGGATTTAAAGTTATATGGGCGTGTACGTGCGTTTTGAAAACGCGTAACTGGAAAGTGGCTATTGCCGATGTATTCTTTCGCTAGGGTTAATGGTCGGGCAGAATCAGTACCCTTGCCGGTAGCTTTGCTTCCATGCTCTGGGTTAAACTCTAAAATGATGTTGCCCAATTGAAATTTTAGGTCTGAACATAGATTCCATAGCATGGTAGGTTTGTAAACATGTTTTTAAATTTGATAAACAGGAATTGATTCAAAACGCCGATGATGCAGGAGCCACAGAAGTGAAATTTCTTTTCGATGATACTACTTACGGCAAACAATCGCTTCTGTCGTCGAAATTGGACAAGTTCCAGGGCCCTGCTCTTTATTGCTACAATAATGCTGTATTTAGTCAAGAAGACTGGGACGGGATCCAGAACCTGATGCGCAGTAACAAGAAAGAAGATCCTTTGAAAGTTGGACGCTTTGGCATTGGATTTAATTCAGTTTACCATATTACAGGTGGCGAAAATTTGAGGAGTTTATCCAGCCACCTGTTACCTCCTTATTAACTAGCAGAATCTTCATTCTATTAGTAAACGCGTTTGGCATTATACAGAGTAATATAATATATAATGGGACGTATTAGGGCTAATTCCCAGTCAACGGGTTAATTCCTAAAAGATATGGACACTCGCTTGGTTGGCATGTTATATATAGTATTATACTTAATCACAATTCTACTTGGCTGTTTGTCAGGTGTTATAGTAAGTTTGCCCGAATGATTGCCCAACCAGGATCAATTGTATTCACGCCTTCCTTTAGCAGAAGGAAACGGGAACGCCCGGAGAGAGCCTACGACTTTCAGTGGAGAGTCAGCGACTCTTTACTTTTGAGAAAGGTTGCGCTGAGAATCAAACCCACATGTTTTTAGGTTCGCGCTGAGAATCGAACTTCATGTTTTTTAGATCTTCCAGGTATCGTAAGTGGAACAACTGTTGCGTTCTTAGATCCGCACGAAATTTATTTTGGTCGAAATGAGTCCGGTCAACGGTTTGATATCAGACATGGTTTACTTCGTTCGCAATTTTCTGATCAGTTTGCTCCGTTCCACGATATTTTTGGTTGTGATCTATCAAGCGAAGAATCATATACCAGCACACTGTTTCGATTCCCATTGCGAAACACTCCCGAATCCAAACTCTCAAAAACAGTGTATAACGAATCGATGATCGACAACTTATACGAGTCCATGCATCAAGAAGCATCTATCATACTTCTGTTTCTGAAAAGTGTGCAAAGTATCAGTTTCTATAAGTGTATAGGGAATGAACAGATGAAGTGCATATTTGCAGTGGAGTTATCAAACGACACGCGAGACCAGGTAATTAACGAACGTGAGAAATTGCTGAAGCAAGCCATGCAAATAAAGTCTACTGGTGACTCCAAGTGCATCGTGGGTGTTAGCATAAGTGAAGCAGACAAGACAACCATCAAAAGCGAAAAGTGGTTGACGCTCAACCAAATTGGTTCAACTAATAAGCGAATCTTGCAACTGCAAAAAAAGCTTTGCTTGATTCCCTGGATCGGACTAGCTGTGCGTATCAAAGACGGATGTTCAGCTATCGAAGATGGGAGAATATTCTGCTTCTTGCCTCTTCCACCTGATGTTGATTGTAGGACAGGCCTCCCAGTTCATATCCATGGCTACTTTGGTTTAACTGACAACAGACGTGGTCTGACATGGCCTGGCATGGAATGTCAAAATAACGAAACTGCAGAATGGAACAAGCTACTGTTAACAGAAATTGCCAGTGTTGCCTTTTGCAAGGTCTTAGAAGCCTTAGCTACAAACCAACCCGACACTGGCATCAATCAGGCTCAAAGATGCCAGCTTGTTTATGCAACAATGCCTGCCTTGAGGAATGTCCAAGGTCATTGGAAATCTATGTTAGATCCTTTGTTTAAGCTAATGATTACCCGCCCCGTGTTCCATGCTCTAAGTAAAACCGGTTTTTCTTGGGTTACTATAAACAATAGTCTCGTGGACCTTCTTCTGCAATCTGGAACAAATCGTGAAATACACAACATAGTCTTGAAAGTCCTGGGCCAGTATTACGCGGTGGTAACAAATTTGCCTCCACATGTTCTGGAAATAGTTAAAAAGTTCACTCCTTCCAGTTTGTTGAAATTTATTTCACCTTCAGTTGTTAGAAAGGTTTTAAAGCAGTCTAAAGGTAGTGTCACCGAATGGTCACGTGAGGAGAAGTTACATCTGCTTACCTATGTTGTCAGTGATGGGAATGCAAAAGACATCACAGGCATCCCTCTGTTACCGTTAGCTAGTAAGAGTTTCGACTCGTTTCGGAAACACAAGCATTCGTCAAATCCACAAGCATCAATATTCGTGTCTAGCGGAATATGCCCAGCAGAATTGCTTCCAAACATGTCTGCTCGTTTCCTTGATGAAGACCTTGAGGAGAAAGTGAAAAACCAGCTTTACAAAGTGACTGCAACTAAAACCAGTACCCTCTGCCCGACACAATTAGTTCAATTAACTAGTCAGATTGTACTCCAAAACATGCGTGCCAGTTTGCCATCTACATGGGTTAATTCTAACGCAGACAAAGTGCTGTGGCAACCTGGAACATCGAATCACCCTCCTGCAACATGGCTTCAAGCAATTTGGAACTGGATTAATAAATCGTTCCCCAATACACTTGCAAGCTTTGAAGGTTTGCCTCTTCTGCCTCTACGTGACAACAAACTTGGCATATTATCACGAAATTCGAAATTCATCTTTGCTTCGGAGGGCACTTGGACGTACCTCCCCGACGAAGTATGCCATTTACTTGCAGCTTGTGGTTGCACTGTGATCAAAAGTCTGCCAAGTTACGTAGGTTGCCATAAGCAGATTAACACGTACGTGGCACCGCCAACAGCATCTGGTTTGCTAAGTGTGCTGATTCGCATCCCCATGGCGGATTTACTTACTCCGTTGGCACTTATGACACCAGAGAATCTTTCAGTTCTTCGGGAAGTCATTGCTCGGTTAGTGAGCCCAATTTCTGATTCTGAAAGAAACTTGATGCTACATTTACCGCTGTTTCAGACCATCCATGGCACCATTACTGCTGCTGGTCATCTGGAAGCTGTGTCTGAAAATCTTGATCTTCCAAAGGAGTTTCAAATATCAAAAGATCGCAAACTTATTTTGGCGACAGACGACAACGTCCGGAAGCTTTTAAAGCTGCTGAAAGTTCGAGTCCTTTCTCATTCTGATTTCTTGATACGACACGTTTTCCCCGACATTTGGGCCAGCCGTTGTTACGACAATCAACAAATTACAGCTCTTATGGGGTGGATTTTCGAGCGCATTGCAATATTGCGATCCTACAGTCAAAACTTTCCCAATGAGTTAAAAAAGCTTCCTTTTGTTTCTACCGAAAGTGGAAAACGAAAACGACCAAATGAGCTTTACGACCCAAATGATGCCGTTCTTCGTGATATCTTGTGCGGTGAAGAAAATGTATTTCCCTTTGGATTTTATGCCACTACGGAATCAATCGCAAAGCTGAAATCTTTGGGTCTAAAGACGAAAGAAACCCTGACGGCTAATGACCTCTTCAAATTTGCCCAGATGATTGCATCATCCACTCTTTCTTCACCACTCATTGTTAAGAGAGTTGGTGCGTTGTTTACTATCCTTAATGACAAGCCTAGTTATCTGAATGACTATTCCAGTCGTTTCACCTTACAAGAAGACCTTGGTAATCTAAGATGGATTCCTTGTGCAACTATCCGCTCTCCTTATTATCCAAATTTTGTGTCCTGGTACAACAACCCAGCCCTGCTGCGGCCTTCTGAAGTATTTTGTTGGTCGAAAGCCCCACTAGTCGGTTCTTCGATGCCAACGCTTGCCATTGATACAGACGAAGTCATTCAAAAGGCATTTGGTATGACGCGTGATCCACCATTATCTCATGTGATAAAGCAGTTACAAAATGCTATAACAAGTTGGAAAGCACAACCGAGCTGTTCGCTGTCTACTATTGAAGTGGCTAAATTTCAAGAAATGCTTGTTACAATCTACTGCTATCTTTCTAACTTTCTATCGTCGGATATATCCAGTGCTGTTACAGAAGCATCTCTGTCAGACTGGATATGGCACGGGGAAGGATTCTCTCAACCTGAAAGCGTAGCTCTGTCAACGGAATTCACGATCGATCTTCGACCTCAGCTATTCCTTCTTGCAAAAGAACTACGTTCGTCCACCTTGACGCGGTTCTTTGTACAGCATGGAGTCAAGGTCAAGTTCACAGATGAGGACATTCTTGGAGTTCTTGACAGCATTCAAAAGAAGCACACCAATTCCAAGCAATACAATTTGACCGAAGTTACTCAAGATTTGTCGTTATGTTGTGCTATTTTACAGTGGGTGGTTAAAGATGGAAATGTTTTACCTGATCATCTGCAAGAAAAAGTGTTTGTTCCTGTGCAAAGTAGGAGTAATGTTTTGGTTTTAGAAGCTTGCAAGAAATGCACCTTTTGTGACAGAGATTGGTTGCGAAAAGGCGGTTCTGAGCTTGACGTCCCGGGGAATTACCAGGTCATACATGATTCGGTTTCCATCGAAGTTGCAAGGCTTCTTGGTGTTCCGGGTTTAAGCACTTGTTTGCTGTCTGCAGAATGTATGGGCTTCGAACAGACTGGACCGCACGAATCAATAACAAATCGAATTAAAACTATTTTGCAAGAATACACAGAAGGAGTTGGTATTTTCAAAGAATTGATTCAGAATGCCGACGATGCAGGTGCTGGTGTTGCACGTTTTGTTGTGGACTGGAGAAATGGTCCTACGGAAAAGCTTTTGTCTGCAGACATGGCAGATAGTCAAGGACCGGCACTTTGGGCGTACAATGATGCAAGTTTTTCAGATCTTGACTTCAAAAACATAAATAAGTTGGCTGGTGCAACAAAAGTAGAAGAAGTGGGGAAGATAGGTCGGTTTGGACTTGGTTTTAACGCAGTTTATCATTTAACGGATGTTCCAAGCTTTATCAGCCGTCAATATTTTGTGCTCTTTGACCCAAATGTAAACCACATAGAGAACCATATCCCAAACAAGTCACGTCCTGGTATTCGTATTGACCTTGGTTCTAATCCGCGTCCACTGTTTGCCTTTGAAGATCAGTTTCAACCATTCAGCGGTATGTTTGGTTGCAGAATGCAGATGAAAGACAACATCAAGTTTCACTTCGAAGGAACCCTTTTTCGATTCCCATTCCGCACCTCTAGCGAAGCAAGAAACAGTGAAATTTGCACAAGTGTTTACAGCAAAGAGAAAGTGACACGAATTGTTAGTAGCCTCAAAGAATGTTCGTCACTTCTTTTACTCTTTACTCAACACGTCACACAGGTGGAATTGTATGAAATCAACGATGGTTCTGATCCCAGCGATATGAAACTACTTTTATCGGTTTCAAAAGCACCAGCAGAGATGATGAGAGGTAGTGGCAATTTATCATCTGTTGATCCGTTTATTGATGTTTGCTCCAACTGGTGGCGATGTATGCTGGAAAAATCCAACTCAGAGGTGACGACTCCGTATCGCAGCGATCGTTTTGAAATTACAACAAAGGTAAAGAAATCCACACTCTTGTGCACTCAGACTGAATCAAAAACTAATGAAACCTGGCTCGTGGCGTCTTGTGCAGGAACAGGTTCTTCAGTCTATTTGGCTGCTGAAGAGGGTCGTTCTCGTGGTCTGCTGCCATGTGGAGGAGCTGCAGCTTGCTTGAGATCTGTATCAAATAGTCAGTCCCAATCAATGGCAAACCAATTGAAAGTCGATGTAGTTGAAGGAGAAGCATTCTGTTTTTTGCCATTGTCTATCCCAACAGGGTTGCCTGTTCATGTGAATGGCTACTTTGCGGTTACGTCAAACCGTCGCGGAATTTGGGAACGCACGACCTCAGATCAGCAAATTGAAGTCCGTTGGAATGAGTCCCTGCTCCAAGATGCTTTAGGTAATGCTTACCTTCAGCTATTAAATGACGCAAAGACGCTTCGATCACTCGATTACACATATTATATGCTATGGCCTGTCTATGATGCAGTTCAGTCCACTACCTGGCAAATATTGGTCAGAAGGGTGTATGCTGACATTGTTTCTCATTCCCTGCCTCTGTTTTGTTGTGACGGAAAGTGGCTTTCAATCAAAGAAGGATACCTCTTAAGTGATGAAGTATCTAAAGTTCCGGGAATACACGAGGCTTTGAAACTACTGAACAGAAACGTTTTCGCTCTTCCACCTCAGGTTGTTTCGTCATTCATCAAAGCAGGGCAACAGCAAGCTGTACATAAGAGCACGCTGAACATGGAAGTATTTCTTGAACAACTGTTTCTACCAAATGTTCACACCATTCCAAAAACTATTCGTGATCCAATCATTTGCCACGTTTTGGATTGTATTCTGAGTGAACGCAACAAGTTTTCAAATTTGTTGAAAATTTACCCTTGCATAACTTGTTCGCGAGATGGGAAGAAATTAGCCAAGCCAAACGATCTTATCAATCCATATGGATCTGTTGCTAGTCTTTACTCGTCCGAAGACCACCGATTTCCTGTGGGAGACTATTTTCTAACCAATAGTCGTATCTGTGCCTTGGAACAGCTAGGAATGGTGAAAGATGAAATTTCTTGGTCTGAGATATGTAAGCGAGCAAAATCTATTCAGACTGTAGCTACAAGCAGTCGAAACAAAGCTTTGGAACGAGCAAGAAATCTGGTCAAGTATCTTCAAGAAAACTTGGAAAAACTTACGCCCTCAGACGTCAGCACTGTAGCAGATCTCCGATCTATAGAGTTTTTGCCTTTTATTTCAGAATGTCCTGACGGTTATGATCTTCCGTGGGAGGGATCAAAGTTTGGTAAAGAGCGATTTTTTTCACCTAATGACGTTTTTCTTCCAAGTGACAAAAATCTAGTTGGTTCGAGCTGTATAATTGTCGACGATTCCAAAGAATCTGGTTGTGGCAACCTAGGACATAACGTTAGATTGTTGTTGGGGTTTTCCGATCGCAATCCCACTGTGGAACAAGTTGTCTATCAACTTGATGCTGCAATTAGTGTACATGATTCCGGTTCAGTAACCACAAAAACGCCAAAATCATTGGAAGCTGTTTGCAAGAGAGTTTACAAGTTTTTCGAAGATTTTATTCAGAAGGTTTTCTTCCCCAGAGCTGGCGTTACTTTGAGAGGTCCAGGCAAAGACAAGTCAGAAGGCGAATCGTTGCTAAAGCAGCTAACCCAAAGACGTTGGTTACTCATTCAAGGTCACTTTGTATCAACAAAACAAGTTGCTTTTTACTGGAGTGGCAACGGAGCACCATACTTGTATGGTCTGCCTTTCGAATATCGTGGTAAATGCGAGAAACTTTTCCAAATGGTTGAACTCAAAGGAAAATTTTCGTGCGCGGATTTTATCAGTGCACTAAAATCTCTTAAACAAGCCGCAGAGGCTAACCCACTTAAGAGCGAAGAACTTAAACTAGCTTTGTGTTTTGCAACAGAGCTGACAGACCAAGATATTGAACCCTCTTATATTGGTGACATTCCCTTGCCAGATAGCAACAACGTGCTGTGCTTCAGTAGAGAGCTGACTATCAATCTTACATTCTGGCTTAAAGACCGTGGTGATGCTCGCTATGTACATAAAGATATTCCCCCCCAACTGGCTCTTGATTTGGGAGCGAAGTCGCTGCAGAACCGAAGACTAAAGAAATATTCAAGCACAATAGGAAGCCCATTTGGTCAGCATGAAAAACTCACGGACAGGCTAAAGGCCATTCTAAAATCATACCCATGCGACTCGGGAATCTTGAAAGAACTTGTGCAAAATGCTGACGACGCTGGAGCTACCGAAATTCACTTCATTTACGACAAAAGAAAGCTTCCACACGAGAACGTTCTCCAGAATAACGCCAAAGAAGTTCAGGGACCTGCGCTTTGCGTCTACAATGATAAACCTTTCTCCCCAGACGATCTTGAAGGGATACAGAAACTTGGCATCGGCAGCAAAACTGATGATCTTGAGAAGACAGGACAGTATGGAATTGGTTTCAACGCCGTGTATCATTTAACAGATTGTCCGAGCTTTTTGTCAAACGGAGATACTTTGTGTTTTCTCGACCCGCATTGTCGATATGCTCCAGAAGCAACTCCTGATTTTCCCGGCGAACAGTTTCAACCAATTGATGACGAATTTAAAGAAGATTTTAAAGATGTTCTTCTTGGATATCTCGGCGAGCATTTCAAGCTGAAACAAGCAACAATGTTTCGTTTACCTCTGCGAACCATCGAAAGATCTCTAGAGTCGCACATATCACATACGTCCCTTGGAAACTATAAAATGCAGGAACTTCTTAGTAAATTTCAAGCTGAATCAAGAAAAATGCTGCTGTTTCTTAATCATGTGAAGAAGATTTCTTTGTCTGAAATTAATGATGATGGACAATTTAAGGAAACGTACAGCGTGGTTGCCGAGCTAGAGGATGAAGATGAAGCAAAACGATTCGGGCTATCTGAAACAGTTAAGAAGAGCAAAGGTCTTTCTACAAGTGATGTTGAATGGTATGGCATTACTTACCCGTTAACTATATCGGATTCCAACAGTTCAGTAGAGACTTGGCTTGTTCATCAGTGTTGTGGAAGCCAAGCAACAAGAGATTCCATACCAGACGGGAAAAAGTATGGTCTGTTTCCACGTGGTGGAATTTCTGCACTCATTTCTCCACAAAATTCAACTTCGGGATGCCAACGGAGACATGTTGCTTATTGTTTCCTACCGCTACCTGTATACACGGATTTACCAGTCCACGTCAACGCTCATTTTGCTCTTGACTCTTCTCGTAGAAACATCTGGATGGACACTGATCAAAGCAGCCCACTTACGAAATGGAACAACTTCCTAAAAATGAGTGTTCTTGCTCCTGCGTATGCAACTTTAATTTACGAAGCTCGACGGTACTTACCTTTTTCCCAAGAAGTGCCTGACGATACTTGCAAGTGTTCTTTTAAAGACGAACTAGACGTCAAACGTGCGCTACTGTGGTACCACCAACTTTTCCCTAAACCATCTAAAGAGTCTCCATGGAGTATTTTGGCGTTTGAGGTATACCGTCACATGGGTTCTCATAATCTTCAGATCCTGCCAGTTGTCGTAGCGGACGTTAAACCTGATGACCCGATATGCCAAGAGAAACAAGAAGAATCGTCGCAACATGTTACCTACAGAATTCGATCCTGGCTTACAGCACAAGATTCATATTTCCTTGAAGCAAAAAGTCAAACAAAGTTGGATGAAAATCGCCTTAACAATCTTCTACTACGAATGAATTTTCCATTATTGGTGCATTCACCCATTACTGTGTATTATTGGTTCAAAGAAGCTGGAATAACGTGCAATGTTCTTTCACCCATGAGTATAATCAATTTCTTAAGAAGCTTTGCTTTTCCCAACTCCAGATGTAAGGTTGGAAAGCTTCCGGCGCAACTGAAAGAAACAAATATAAGAGAAATGTTGGACCTTGAAGTGATTATCGCGTACTGCCAAATGGAGGAACAGTTTGCCGCACTCTTGGAAGGGCTCCCACTTTTGCTCACCGCGGACGGTCAGTTGAGAGCTTTCGGCGCTTCTAACCCTGTGTACCGCTCCAAATACAGTGACCTTTTTCCAGAAAAGTTGAGTCTATTTGTTCACAGACAATTTGTCCACAGCTTACCTGGGATTGATGACCTTCCTGAAAGACGGGTAATGAGGCTATTTACTGTCAAATCACTAAACGGACTTCTACCTGGTTTATTTCCTGCTGATATAAAGGCTACCTCGGAACACGTATCTTGGAAATTTCCTCAGAATGGCCCGTTGTCGAAAAAGTGGTTTGAGCGTCTGTGGAACTTCTTAGAAAGTCATGCTACGTCCGAGATAACAGATACAGAAATGTCTTTGTCAGTTCTCGGTGTCTGGCCAGTCATCCCAACAACAAATGATAGACTGGTCACGATTAACAACGGAACAACCGTGCTCGATGCAACGCAGCGCAGTACAGATACCGCACAAAGCAAGCAAATTCGCAAAATTTTGACGAAGCTGGATTGTCCCACACTTAATACTGAAATCACTGCGAAAAAAAGTACTCCAACTTCCAGCGCATATAGTCGATTCGTATCGATGTTTAGCACCCCGAATAAAGCACTGCCTACTGCCGAAGATCATGGTATTCATGTCATCGATGCATATGTGGCTCAACCTCACAATGTCCAAGATGTTCTCAAAGTGCTTGACTTTATGAGAAGAACAGAGTGTTTAGGATCTTCAAAGTTGACCGTTGAAGATGTGCACACTATTTTACGCTTTTTCCAAGATGACCTTGCAAACCTTGCGGCACTGGAAGCTGGCATGCTGAAAAAGTTGCCTTTTTTCATTGGCATAGATGGTGCATATTACAGTTTATCACCGTATGCAAATTATGCTGTTATTCCACATGGCATACCAACTGCAGAAATTGGAAACCTTCAAAACCGAACTAGATGTCTATTTCTTCACCCCGAATCTGCCGTAGCTGTTAGCCAGCTTTACCAGAGGCTTGGCATTAACGTGGAGCTTAGCTTTATCGAGTTTTATAGCAACTACATTATTCCAAACTTCAATATTTTTCGTCGAGAAAACCAGATTGCCTACCTCACTCATATCAAGGGAATATTTGCCAATTCAACTTGTGCTTCGTTTGTCTGTTTGCTCACGGAAAGCTTATGTATACCAGACGAACACGGTGACCTCCATTACGCAAAAGAGTTTTACGACCCGCGAAACGAAGTCTTTCAAACTATGCTTAAAAATGCGTCCAGATATTTCCCTCCTTCTCCATTTAATGATTCGGGATGGTTGGAATTTTTATCTGACATTGGTATGAAAACAACAGTGGAAGAAGATCAATTCTTAGAGTTCTGTAAAGAAGTTGCAAGGGATGCTTGCACGTCCGGGGATCGTGAAGTCGCCATAAAAGCGTCCAAAGTTCTTGTTGAATATCTGTTTGACAACGTTTATCTTCATAGTGAAAAACTTTTGTGTTCGCTTTCGAGTATTAAATTTGTTGCCTCCGAAAAAGTAGAACGGAATCTTCTCTCATTGCACAGGCAGTTTGAATGTAATACCGCTGAGGATGAACCACCTTTTGTGCAATTTTTTGATGCAGTTCCTTGGAAATACCATGTTCTGACGTGGAGTAGCTCGCAACTTCTCCCGTCATGGGCAGAGCCTACGAGTGCAGACTTGCTTCGTTACTTAGGAGTACAAGAGGTACCATCCGTCGATAGCATTGTATCACATCTACAAAACCTCTCGTGTACACTTGCAGAGATTTGCAGGAGAGATGAAACATTACCACAACAAAGTTTGTTACAGAAGATTGTGGAAGCAATATATCACGCTTTAAACGAAGAAATCACCTGCCGCGAGAACAAAGATATCTCAAATTGTTGTAGTCACGAATGCAAAACGATTGGCAAACGCTTGGAGAGCATTCCTTGTGTCTTAGTAGAAGAAGGAAAAGTGATGGTCACTGGTGATCGACTATCGTTTGCAACTGAAATTGGTTGTATATTTAACCCGTTTTTACATACTGTGCCACGGAAGTATTGCGCCTATGAACATCTAATGAAGCGTTTGGGCGCTACGGAACAGTTCACTTCCTTCCAGTTTGCTAATGTGTTGAAAGCTATTAAAGAACAGTGCCAGAGTGCCCAGATGAATCCAAATCTTATCCATAAAGCTAACATGGCAATGAAACTTCTTTTTTCCAGTTTGCTTGTCGAAGCTCATGGCGGAAACAAAACCAAAGTAGATGATGTGAAGGAACTATTTCTCCCCAGCGAAAACGGATATCTCGTAAAATCGTGTGATTTGATCCTCAAGGTTCCTCCGAGTCTACGAGATGCCCTACCGAGTGATGTGAAAGTCATGTTTCCACTAGAAAAATGTGATTTACCAAGAGATAAGGAGGACGAATATATAAAAGCTCTTCCACACCACCTACGACCCAAGTTAAGGGAGACTCTATTCAAAGAAGTGCTGAATCCTAGTTGTCTCAATGATAAATGTATTGCATATCAAGATGATATTCCATGTGAGTTTATCAAGAGGTACATTCTCATCATAAAGTCTTCAGAGTTTCAAGCAGGTGTTATCCGTCTTTTGAAACACAAAAAGAAATCCGCCGAGCTTACTGAACAGGAGGAGGATGCTTTGTCTTTGTTTGGCACTGATAGGATGGAAATCGTTTGTATGCGCGATATTACCGTCCATTTTGTAGATGCTAAAACAGAAAAACCTTTTGGAAACACTTCTTCCAAACTTTGTCACCGTTCGTGCTACGTCGTCGAAAATAATAATTCATGGAGGCTTTTAGTCAAGCATTCTTCCCAAGGGCAAGCTCAGGCGATCCCGCTGTCAAGTTGTATTAACAGAATTTCAAATTGGCTGCTTGACGATTGCGAACGTGCGATTTCCAGCATGTTACTATGTCAATCTCCGTCCCAGATTCACTCTGTTTTAGACGAACTTAACATTGCCGAGGATTTTGCTGATGAGGAACTAAAGCTTGGTGAAGAAGTACCTGTCGTGTTTCATTACCTTCTTCAACAAAATCCATTGTTCGTGTTTCATAACGGAGAAATTGTTGCTTATGGTGTGGAGACTGCCGAGACTGAGTGGATGGAGTTTGAGGAAACAGATTGCGACGAATTTGACAACGTCAAGTACGTTTTAGCAAAAGTGCTTTCTCGCGCCGACGAATCTGAAGCGGATGGATCATATGATTTTACAGTAGAGTATTTGATCGATCTGGGAGGTGAGCGTAAGAAAGTGAGTGTGTTAGACCTGTATAAATTTGTCCAAAACGATGCCTTGCCTAACCAAACAACTGATCTGGTCCCTTTTACTGGCGATACCACTAAGCTGCCCGATACTGTTGATGAAGCCAGGCGTGAAATTCGTGAAGCCCTTCGTAAAGCATGGCGATTGCCTCATCTGCTCCGACGTAAAGTCATCCGACGTCTGTATCTTCGTTGGCATCCGGACAAGAACCCAGATAACGTGGAATTCGCCACGGAAATGTTCGAGTTTCTGCGCAGCGAGATCAACCGAATGGAAGCTGAAGAATCAAAACTTGACGAGAGTTGCGGGTTTGGTACGTTGTTCACCCGTTGGAATCGCACAGCCAGACGACAAACAGAGACGTACTGGAATTTTCGAACGAGCTGCGGTAGTAGTTCGCGTTCGGCGTCTGGTTACACCTCTCCTGATCTTTTGGAAGCGAGACGTTGGTTGAAGCAAGCTAGACGTGACCTGGAAGCAGCGCAGTTTTTGTTTTCCTCCCCATCGCATTCCTTTGACGCCCTAGTGTGCTATCTGAGTCACCAGATTGTTGAGAAGAGTTTGAAAGCGGCATTGTACGCGAAGTGTGGTTTGAATAACGACCAACTGCACACACACGATGTTTACGCTTTGGCGGATAGTGTTTCCTCTCTGCGGAGCTCACCTGCTCAAATAACTAATATGGCCATGGTCGTTAGTCATTATTATCTGCCGACACGCTACCCTAACCAACAGCCAAGATCCATTGTCCCAGCTGATGCCTTCAGCAACGAGCAATCAGAAACAGCATTGGAAAGCGCCGGTGTCCTTCTTGACACCGTCGAAACTTTTGTTGCTACATAAAATGTTAGGCCTGTTTCATAAGTCGTGCAAACGTCAAATCATTTCAGTCGAACTTCGTATGAAATGAATTAAACTTATGCCTTCAATTAAATTCGTCAGACGTTTTACCCGACATGAGCACTCAGATGCAACGTTTAGCGCGTCTTTTCTTTCATCCAACGCCCACTGACGCGTCGAATGAAATGCATAAATTATGCAATTGTGTTGATGTATTTTTCAGTCTCAAACGTGAAGTCAATCGCTGACGTTTACAATAATGAATCATCTATCGATTAAATTCGTCGTTTGAAACGAAGATTTTCTTAATTTAACCATTGGACCATTTTAATGGTCAACTTATTTCGGCGTATGAAACAAGTGTAGCATTTGAGCAATACCTTTTTTATGTAGTTGATAATAAGTGAACATCGGTTTAGATTAGATGAATCTGAAAATATTTTTAGATCTAGTTTAATGTTTTCTTGGAAAAAAATGCCGCATTTTCTCGTTTGAGCGCCTCCCCTTCAAACGCTGTACACGATTGAGCATGGCATCGCTATTGATGCACCGCCAAAATTCTTTGAGAATCCAGCTGAAAAGCAACTTGCATGAGTCGGCTAGAATACTCTTCATGACAAAACAAAGGCTTTAATCAAAACTTCTTCTGACACTTCAAATTGATGATTTAAATTCAAAGTAATCTAGATGTTCCACACAACTTTCTTGCAAGAAAATGAGCAAACACTTGCCGTTCTGTTCAAAGAACACTGTCGCACTTTTCTAGTTTCCATTTGTTCTTGGTTGTACTCGTGCCGACGAGATCACTAAAGGCAAAAGTATGACTTGAATATGGATGAACAAGAATTGGTGTCGACAGTCATGATCAAATTGAACTATAGGCGCACTAAGCACCTCATGCTCAGACGATGCTCAGACGAGTAAAAAGGTGACTGCATCATTCTATCCATACTGTTACAGGGTGTCCCAAAAAGCAGATCCGATAGGTGACGCACACGTTACGTTATCAACGTCATGTTGGGTGAACTGGAAAATGGATTTTTTGTTTGCAAATCAAAAAATATTTCGTTCAACTTGGCGAAAACCCCTTTCTTTGCTTCTCATGGAAATGGTAGCAGGCCTCCTATGGCAAAGTTTCTTCGAAACTTTGCAGTATTGTGATGAGTGGCGCAAATTCACAGTGTAAACTTTCCGGGGGGTGTTTGCAGGTGTTTCTAGTGCGTATTTCTACTAAAATATTAAACAAATTCGTGAGCACGCACCTCCGTTTTCGCTGAAATTGCCATCGAACACGTGCTTCGCGGAGAAATATTAAATATTTTTGCCTGCACTAATGGCGGAAGTCATAGGAGTGCGACATATAACCCGCGATCAAAACTTCAT
>JAODVM010105314.1:0-16172 GCA_025400095.1 Phenganax marumi | reverse complement strand
CATAAAATTGTCAGGCTTTGGAAACAATAAAATTACGACAGCACAATTGCACTTTCTTGTAGTGTATACTAGAGTAGCAGATGAGAGTCATTAATAGAGCTGAGCTACTAATTAACAAGTACCTTGGGTTTAAATAGTTTAGTAGATGATTTTTTTTACTTAGGAGAGTGTTGTGTGTGCAATAACATCTGAAGCAATCGAAGCAATATTTGATGTCCTCTCAAAAGCAAAGCTAGTTGAAAATGATGTTGATGTTGCCCTTCAATGCCTTGTGAAAGTAGTCCATGTCTTGCATCTGAATCCAAGCTGTGGTGTCAGTCAGGTGGGAAGATAAATTATTCAATATTGTTGTAAAAATAACAGGATTAATTACATTTAATCTTGCAGGGTTGTGGTGTAGATTTACCAACAGTCTTGTTGCAGTATTTTCAGCTCTTTGAATGCGCGTAAGTTGCTGTTTCTCTGAGTATTCAACTTAATGAAACAGGTGCATGCATGCTCTATACCTAAACAATGATTTTATAACGCATTAATTACTCTAGTATGTTGAGGTTTTTAGTCCAAAGTTTTCACTTTGGATTCTAGTGATGAGGCAATTAAACATTGAAACAAATCATAGATAAATATAGACGTGATATAAACTGCCAGGGAAAGGGATGCAAAGTGTGCAAATTATGTATGGAAGGGTCTTTGACGTGCATTCCTGGTTATTCACCCCATCGCATTCTTCAACATTAGAAAAATCAGGGAAAATCACCTGTGTAAATGGGCTTTTCTTTGCGAAAGTTTCACAATTTCAAATTGTGTAAGATATTGTCCCAAATTTTCATGCACAACTAGCAATTGATATATGTGTTCAAAAACTGAAAGCTCACTTATTTTCTGGCAAAGTTTGCACCTTCGCTGAGATTTATAGTTTGTTTTTTAGGCCAGATGAACTGAATAAAGAAACAATTGTTTTCAGAACTCATTTACTAGGTTAGTTTTGAAATTTTGCAATGCTTCCTACTTGCCTTGCTTCGTTTTGTTTTGTGTTGGGATTTGGTTCCATTATATGCGTCATTGAATTTATGTGATCGCAATCAGCATTTGTTGCATTTAAGTGCAGACAATGAAGTTGCGCATATAAAAATGTTTGATGGTGAAATTGTAGATGCATTATGTCAGATGCTGGATATCAAGGACAAGCCAGCTTTGCAAGTAAAGATATTGAACTTCTTGCTAAAGAATTTAAGTTATTGCAACAAGAGTCCAAACTGTCTCTTCATTGTTCTAGGCTGTCTGTCTTGGTTTGAGCTGTTTCAAGACAATTTTGTTCCTTTTAAAACTGGTGCCCAATGTTGATTCAGAGGTATATTTATTGAGCAGTGTGTTCTCTTGATGAAATGTTCTGATGATAATGTGTTTATTGCTAGGATGAAAATATTCACATCTGGAACCAACTTCTCTACAGTTCCTTTAGAGCTCTGCAAACTCTTATTAATTCTTCCAGTGCTGCCAAGGTAAATATCTATTTGTCTTTTGACAGTCAAGAAGTGGAAGATCTACGACTTAGAAAATGTTGTTTGTTTAACATTGTGTGTATATTCTTTAGGAAGTTTTTGAAGCATCCAATGGCTACATAACAGTTAAAGATTGTTTGTTAAAATGGCACTGTCCTTCAAAAGAAGTGATCTTTGGATTATTAAAATGGGTAGCTATGTGGAACACTTTTAATGAACACATGAGACTGGGGTGTTGAGCGCTTGAAAAGGGAGTTATAACTTGTGGGCAATGTAATGTGTTAACTTTTAGATGATTGGTAAAGATTTTCAAGATGGACAATTGGAGATTGAAGATGAAAATCTCGTTCTGATTTTAATTGAATGGCTTCCTCACATCCAACCTGATTTGCAAAAGTAAGTTACACAAAATTTCAGAAGATACTGTAGTACCTGAAGTTTAACTACACATCCATTCATTTTTGGCAGATTTCTATCGCAAGCCCTTATGAAGACAGTGATGTTTTGTTCCTATAATGTCATGGTGTGTTCAAGAGCTGGCCTCTTGTCAAGTATTTTGAATCAGTTGAAGCAACATGATCTTCTTGAACCAGAATCTAAAGGTATGAATCAGTTATGAACTGTTCTATGTGTGTTTGTTCCTGTCTGATGGTTGTTTTGTTATAATTTCAGAGAATTTCCTGGTTATAATTGAAGTGCTTGGAAGTGTTTCTATGAAACCTAGTGATTTCCGTGAATTCATGAACTTGATAAAATCTTCAGAAAATGATGAAAAGGTGTGGGTTACATTTGTCAAGTACATTTCTAGTTAAAGGTTTTTGAACTTTTATTCTCTGAGAAACATGTATTGATTTTCATATATTTTCAGGTCTATGACTTTAACCGTCTGCTTCAATCTTTGATCAAGATCTCAACATATGGTGATCAAATTTCTAAACCACTCTCATACTTTGACCTAAGATACAAGAATGGTGTAAGTTCATTGATCACTAGTTGATGAGAAATGCTCTATTCAGCTCTTGCTAAATGAAATCATACATCATCTCCTTGTTAGGGTATTGGTTTACCAAGCATAGAAAAGTGGGGCGGATCTGGTTTCACGTTTCATGCTTGGGTCTCACTCAAGTCTTTAAAACTGGAAGAATCCCTGGAAACTAAGTCTGAGGAAGCGTCCGCATTCTCTTGGCCGTATCGCAGGCAGCTGTACAGGTACATTGCTGTTTAGGTGATTGAACATTGCTGAGCAATTAGGCTTTAGTATATACTGTCAATATTGGAAGTTTCTTTCAATGTTTGTTATTAAAGTTGGAACAATTTTCTCCAGTTTTCTGACTTCATCTGGTGCTGGTTTTGAGGCGTTCTTCACACCCAATGGACATCTGGTTGTTGCTGTAGTTACAAGAAAAGAATACATCACAGCTCCTTTGGTAGATGTCGTCTTGGCGGACGATCTTTGGGTAGGTGTGTCTGCATTATAACACCGGACACTATGAAAGAACAGTTTAGAAGTGAATAAAGAACTACTGTATTGCAGATATGTTATACGTAATGTTAGTTTAGTTTTGCTTTTGTTTCAGCATTCTGTACTAATCATTCACTGCCCATCTCGCAAACCTTTGGCTCGCAAAGATCAACTCTCTGTTTACATTGATGGTCAACTTAAGATGATTGTACCTGTCAAACTACCTGCAACCTCAGAGCCCTTTACTTCATGTAACATTGGCAGTGGAGGACCTCAGACCATCTCGTCCGCATATGATCTAACTGTTGTACCACGAGGTCATCTCTCAAGTCAAATCTCGTCATTTCTCAAAGGTCATTTCAGAGATGCTCAAGTAAACCCAGGGTTGTCACAGAGTATCACAAAATTCAGGACACATGTTCCTGCTGGGCATCAAGATGACTTTTGGGGAGTTCCCGAGTCGATTCAGGGACAGCTTAGTTCAGTTTGTGTTTTTAATGATGCTATCCATGAACAGCGTGCTTATATTTTGAATTATGTTGGTGAGTTTGGTTCATTAAATCCTTATTTCACTCCCCTGTTGAAGGGGGGCAGTACTTCAATTTATGGCTGCCATATAGTCTTTGTTTCATTCTAGGGATGACTGAACCTCTCTGGAGAGAAATCAGTTTATAATTTCAGGAGCAAGTTGTTTCATTTTATGCCTAGGTCCAAACTGCGTTTCCTTATTTCAACCTCAAGGCTCAAATGAAGATGAAGATCGCTCAGTACTTGGTGAAATCTCGAACAAGCTGGTGCTGTACTATAATGCCAAGGCATGTAGAAACAACAAGTGCATTGATCTGACACCGTATCACTCAAGAAACAGCAGAATTGATGGACGGTAAGCATTGTTTTCAGTAAAGAAAATTGTGGATAATGCTTAACTCTCCTGAATAAATGTCATTGTTATGATCTCTGCATATGTATATGAGTAATGATGTTTTCTTCTACAGGTTGACAGGAGAAGTGTGTTCAGGTTGGGATGTAAAGGTTAGTGTTGTAGATAGGAGTGGCTCAGAGTTTGTGGCAGTGAAATACTGCAGCTGAATAAATTTATTTTCAGAATGTGATCAACAGCATGGGAGGCATGGAGGTTTTTCTGCCATTGTTGGAGCAGGTCGAGTATGATGAGAATAGATCATCTTGTGAAAAGATTGACCTGATTGCTGAAGAATTCTCTAACAAGGAGAAAAATGCATGCAGGTTGGTTGCTCACTTTGCTTGTTTCTTCTGGTGTACAATTGTTTGTTTTTGTACCTATGGAATCTGTGTATTAGAAAAGAGTTTGTAATGTTTTGTAGAGAAGCTAGGAATGAAGTTGAAAATACAGCCGTGGATCAGTGGGTGATGGTGGAGCAACAAGAGGCGAAACCGCAAGCTGACCCTTTAAGGAAGACACGACAACTTGCAGAGGAGGTCGCACAAGAGAGCAATGGAGTAACAATTATCCTGAGTTTACTTCAGAACATCCTGAAAAGCAGTACGTTACTGCGTGATTCATTCTTGAGGACGAGAGAAATTGCGACGCTTGGCGTTGTCCTATCGAAGATTGATGGCAGGCTTATAGATGTTCCTGTTTTAATGTCAGTACAGAAGTTAATTGAGACCTTACAACATTCCAACGACGTTCTAATGCCTTGTATTTTCCAGTATATCTTATTCAACTTCTCCATTTGGTCTCGATGCGAGTTTGCCATCAGGATTGGTCATATTCAGTATCTTTCAACTTTGATCAAAGACAACCCGACATTTTTTAAAACTCGCTTTGGCACAGAGTTTATTCTAGATGTTATAAGAACTTATTATATCAATGATACGTCTACGAGAAAAGATGTTAGGACGTCGGAGATTGATGACAGTGGAGCGAAGATTATCCGAGGATCATTGTTCGGTAATGCACTCAGCTTTTAATGATTTGCATCTGACTGACCTGGAAGTTGTTCTTTAGTTCTGTTACATTATTATAAGACTGACGGTTTAGATTTGATAAAATTGTTTAAGCCTTCAGTAGCTGACATTCTGTTGTTGTTTCTTTAAAGGGATGATCAACTACTTCTTGAAGCTAAATATTACTTCTCAAGATATTGCTTTATTGATGCAGTTTATCACGACTACTGAAGATGAGACTGTTTTGAAAGAAACTTTCAACTTGATGTGTGGTCTGTGTAAGGGTCCAACGAAGATTGCTCTTATGAATGAGATTTCACGTGAGTGTTGTTTAGGCTGTAACGAGGGGTAAATTGCTCTGAAAATCTTCGTACACTTCGCTGAAAATCCAAAAAAATCTTTCAAGATGAAAGTTCCCCAAAAGTTCTAAAAATCTTAAAGAATTTCAAAAACTCTGTAAAAATCCCAAAAGATCTCTAAAAATTCCAAAAATCTCTAAAAATCCCAATTTGACGCCCACATATCGCAAAAATATGCGAAAAAATTCGCTGAAAAAGAAAATGCCGGAAAATACTTCAAAGAAAATCTCTAAAAAAACCCCAAATCCCTGAAAATTTGTCCAAAAATCCCAAATTCCCAACAAAAATGACAGGGATTTCTTAATCCAAAAAATCTTCGTACACTTTTTTCAGAGTAATTTACCCCTCGGGCTGTAAGACACAAAAACTGAAAAGCTCGATCGAAAATGGTGTTGAACTTGTTGCCTTTGCAGCGTGGTGCAGTTTTTTGGTTGCGATTGTGTAAAACACAACTGAATAGACGTTTTTGATATTTCTTGCAGATAGGAAGCACCTAGCGATCTTTCTGATGCTGGTGAACACCCGTGAAGAAGCTCTTTTACGTTGTGGTGCAATCAAAGTCATTTCTAACATTCTGGCGGAGAATTCACTGCCAGCGACTACCAGGCGAAACATGGAGATAGTTAGCGAGGTGTTTACCGGTCTGGCTTCGAGTCTTCGTAATACTGAGTCTGATGGTTTCACCGAGATAACTTTACTTGAGCTTGGCTTGAGTAGTTCAGTTCAGTTGCGAGATCTCCGGGTGTATGAAGACTTTCGTATTGTGCTGGCGGTCGTTGGCCTGGTGTTGAATAAGAGTGCCTCTATCAAGTTGCACGTCATACAGACGGTACGAATGACGGTAAATTCCTTTAAAAGACCGAGCACTCCTTAAGTTCCCCGTTCTGCGTAAAGTTCCCTGAGTTGGAATCAACCTAAGGACTGATTCCAGCAGTGCGAAGTTGATTGATTATTCATGTATGGTACTCATACTTGCGTCTTCTGACTTGTCTAGGTTTTAAAGTCAGTGGAGGAATCTCAACTGAGCGCAACGAAATGCGCTCAAGAATTGGCTTGGTATGACCCAATATGGCGTCTGTTACTAAAGACAACAAGCGATGAAGACGAGAAAGACCTTCTTCAAGATTTACTGCGGATTGTTCTCAAAGTAATCTTCAGAATACTCTGGTTTGGTATCGAGGGTTATGATGATGACGCTTGGAAGGTAGGATTATGTAGGAAGCTGTCGACTTATGTGCAATACAGAACTTTCGCTGCCTTTTAGCCATTATTCTGTGATGCTTAATGAATTGGCAACTGACCTGCAAGAAACTGGGAAAAATAGTATTATGATTCACAATTCTCCTTCAACATACTTGCAACAAATTGACAAAAGATTATTAGTGCAAAGTTAAGCCGTTTTTTAACGTCACAAAAACGTTTTTCCCGTGCTATTATGCAAATTAGGCCGTTTTATGACGTCACAAAAACTTTTTCCTGTGCTATTATGCAAATTAGGCCGTTTTATGACGTCACAAAAACGTTTTTCCGTGCTATTATGCAAATTAGGCCGTTTATGACGTCACAAAAAGGTTTTCCCGTGCTATTATGCAAATTAGGCCGTTTTATGACGTCACAAAAACGTTTTTT
This sequence comes from Phenganax marumi, assembly GCA_025400095.1. Lineage (NCBI taxonomy): Eukaryota > Metazoa > Cnidaria > Anthozoa > Malacalcyonacea > Clavulariidae > Phenganax > Phenganax marumi. Next base: position 9,291 of record JAODVM010105314.1, on the reverse strand, counting down.
CGTGCTATTATGCAAATTAGGCTGATTTTTGACGTCGCAAAAACGTTTTTCCGTGCTATTATGCAAATTAGGCCGTTTTATGACGTCATTATGCAAATTAGGCCCTTTATGACGTCACAAAAAGGTTTTCCCGTGCTATTATGCAAATTAGGCCGTTTTATGACGTCACAAAAACGTTTTTCCGTGCTATTATGCAAATTAGACTGGTTTTTGACGTCACAAAAACGTTTTTCCGTGCTATTATGCAAATTAGGTCGTTTTATGACGTCACAAAAACGTTTTTTCGTGCTATTATGCAAATTAGGCCGTTTTATGACGTCACAAAAACGTTTTTCCCGTGCTATTATGCAAATTAGGCCGTTTTTTGACGTCACAAAAACGTTTTTCCCATGTTATTATGCAAATTAGGCTGTTTTTGACGCCACAAAAACTTTTTCCCGTGCTGTCTAACCTATCTTGCATGAGTAATACTTAATAGCCGCGATTTACCAGAGTGCAGCCGGTATAATGTTGTAGAGGTTTCAGAAACTTTGCACTGTCCTTGAGGTCTTTAGTTCGATTATCTTCCTATGCTGTCTTAGCGAAAAGTATCTATCATTCCAGGCTCGTGGTGAAGTGATCGCTTCAATCAGCACAATCAGTTCTGTTGATGACTTCATAGTGCCGTCACGTGAGCTCGAACGGCGTTTATTAGAGTTATGTTTGGCTCAAGTTCTAGACGACATCGAGAGATCAGGGGAAACTGGAGTGAGGGAGACGATGAGTGCTTTGCAAGTGATTAAATTATTGGATGATTTCATATTTACGTCTGGTAAGCCTCGGGTAGTTTAGTCCAGTACTACGATTCCTACATTAGATTTATTTTAATCTACTCTGAGTATCGGAGATTATTTGTGAACGATCGTGGATTCATCTACGTTCCTAAACTGAAAAGATTGTTCGAAGTGTGAAAAGTGTGAAGATATGTTATTTCTGCAGGAAGTATTGCTGGTGTTGTGGAAAATGAAAATTTAAGCACCTGGAGTACGAAGGTATTGTTGATGTTATTCGTTGGAAGACGTGGTTGCATATTGCACGATTCCAGCTTGTATCACGCTTTAAGCCGAAAAGATCTAGAATGTAGAGCTTTCTAATTATTGGATGTAGCCGTATGGGGTGAGATGTTAAGTGCTAGCGTTTTAGCAAAGATACTTGATCTCATTTGCTGTACCGTTGCATTTTAGCTCGTAGAGACGATGGTTCGTTTACTAGGATGTCTGAATGTTTGGAACAATTCCACAGGTAACCCTGGCTGGGTTGAGATGGCTGAGATTGGAGACAAAGTGCTTCTGGAATTTCTCCTGCAGGATAACCCTGAGTTTTGTGCTTACTCCTCGTCCATGATCTATACAGTCTGGCAAAGCAGAGATATTGATTGTCAGGAGAAAGTCTGTTACTTACTAGGCAAGGTCTACGAAGCTTTCAAGACTTCCAGGAATAAAGGTAACTATCTTGTAATTCCTGCCACATTTTATGCTAACATTGAGCTTTTCTGTTTGGAGTATAAATTCTACAATGTTTCTTCTTTATTTGACTTCTAGAGGGTGACAGCAAGTACACGTTCACGTTGCCATTGTTCCGATACATTCTCCTGCAGTATGGTGATTTTGTTCCATTGATGACCTACGTTCCTGATTTTCCTACAAGATCTCTTGATAATGCGGACTATGAAGAACAGTTCCTCCAATGCATTGATAGTGAAGAGTTTGCTGCGTTGATGAAACAACAGATAGTGCCGAACATGAAAAAATATCAGATGTCTTTGTAAGCACATTTTAGTATATTAGAATAATTTGATTGTATTATAATCTATAGTAATCAATGCAATCTATAATCAATACAATCACACTCCATGTAAATATAATAAATATAATCTATAAATCAATATATAATCAATATCAATATCAATATATAATCAATATATAATATAATCAATATATAATAAATATATAATCAATATCAATATATAATCAATATATAATCAAATATAATCAATAAATATAATCTATCATTATTAATGTAATTTATCATCATCAATACAATTTACCATATCTTGTATTCTATAGGTCGAAGTCTTCAATCGACTCGGGTCGTTTCTGGATGGAGTGTCTGAACTGTCTAACCACGAATCTTCAAGAAAAAGACGAGCAAGAAAGAGAAAGTAAAAAGAAATTCCAGGAACTTGTCTCGTTGTTTCAGGAAAGCACGGAAGAAGCGCAGTCTGCGTACAGAGCTCGACAGGCGGAGGAAAACGCGCAGTATAGTCGTGTATTACAGCAATGGCAGCTAACCAAAAGAGATTTGACAAGTGAAGTTGGGGTTTGGGCAAACAGGTGAGAAAGTATAAGCAACAGTTTGTTTATACACCACGTATATTTATTATTGCAAAGCTTTCGGTCCGTTAACCCGGACCTTCGTCAGTGCAACAAACTATTGCTTATATTGTTGTTTGCGCCATGCAAAATTATAAAAATCTTATTAGGTGAGAGAGTATTTGAGTATCTTCAAGCTGGGAACTGTTCAATTCTGTCTAGTTTTTCCTATAGAAACTTGACCTCTAGAAAGACTTGTTCTAGGAAGTATTGATACAGTCATCCAGTATACTGTATCTATGGATGCGGACTTGTGTTTGTAAGGAGCATGTTTTAATATTTCCTAGATCTGCCTCTCCGAGATACTGGAAATTGTCCACGACAGAAAACTTCTCACGCATGCGTCTGAAAATGACACCCAACTATTACTTCAATCCTCACGTTGAAGCAAGCAGGCTGCGCGATACTGGTGAAGTTAAGGGGCCTGAAGATGAGTCTAAAATCTTGGCTGGTGCAGTCGCTGATCACGTGTTGTTGAAGCATTACGCCGCGGAGAGACTGGAGGAGACCGGAAATGTAGAATTTTTGCACGCCATGGAGTAAGTAGTCTGGGAGAATAGAATCATTTCAGGGTTTTTCGTTGCAAGCCCCTTTCGGTAGCCATTTTCAGTCAAACTGGTCCTTTCTATGGTTGCATATATCCGCATTTGAATATTACATTTTGTCGCCTTGTTTTCAATAAGAAACGTGCATTACTCCGAAAAGCTGTGGTATTTAAAAATGATTAGGCCACTGTTGTGTTTGATTTCTGATATCATTTGATTGCTGTGTTTTGTTTAGTTCTTCATCTGCTGCTCAATGTAAGTTTGATTGTGAACTCGTGACGCTCATGGAGACTGTATCTGGTCGAGTGGATATCTCATCAGCATCAGTGAGTTTCTCAAGCAATGAGAGAGAAAGTGATGGCTCTTCATGGGACTTTAAGATCGCGCTAAATCAACTCCGAGAACTTCACTTTAGAAATTTCAATCACAGAAGAAGTGCTTTGGAGTTTTTCCTGGTCGATCAGACCAACTATTTTATCAATTTCACCAAAGAGGTAATGTATAACACTGGATCAATGAGAGATAACTCTCGCTAGACCTTCAGGAAAAACACTTTAGAACTGACAGAACTATTCAGTGGAGATAGTTCCAATTTGACGCGCAAAGTCTTCTCTGTCCTAGACTCGAAACTTGGTGTACAGAGCAATCATGTCTTTTAAGCCAAGGAATCTTTATTATGGTGCTGTGCGATCTCCTGCTGAACTTCTACAGACTTCAGGTTTGGTGAAGAAATGGGTGAGGCGGGAGATCTCGAATTTCGATTATCTTATTCAACTAAATACGATCGCTGGACGAACGTACAATGACTTGAGTCAATACCCTGTGTTTCCATGGATACTCAAAGACTATACGTCATCGGAGCTGGATCTTAAGAACCCGGATGTGTATCGAGATTTAACGAAACCAGTCGGAGCTTTGAATGAAGAGAGAGCAAAGGAACTTAAGGAAAGGTATTAGAGTTTTGTCTCTAAATCAGTACAACTATGTCATGTCTACGTTGTTACTCTTGTTGATCCAGTGTCACTACAGAAAGAAAAGAGTAGCAGATGAAAATGTATGAAGATGGTTAAAGTCAAAGTGGAAACACGTTTCTCACTCTATGGTTTCTTTCAGATTTGATTTGTTTGTGGATCCGTCAGGTTCAATTCCTAAGTTTCACTACGGCACTCATTATTCTACGGCTGCGGGTGTATTACATTACTTGGTTCGTATGGAGCCCTTCACTTCACTGCATATTAAACTTCAAAGCGGACGTTTTGATGTCGCTGATCGACAGTTTCACTCATTCACAGCAACCTGGTCCTCAATCTATAACAACGGAAGTGACGTGAAGGAACTTATCCCTGAATTTTTCTACCTTCCTGAATTCCTCCAAAACTTGAATAATTACGACCTCGGTGCTTTACACTCTGGTCAGCGTGTTGATGACGTTGTGTTACCAGCCTGGGCGAGCTCGCCCGAGGACTTTATTGAAAAGCATCGCGCCGCTCTTGAGTCTGATTATGTGTCTGAGAACTTGCATCATTGGATTGACTTGATATTTGGGTACAAACAACGAGGAAGTGCTGCTGAAGAAGCGATAAATGTCTTTTTTCATTGTACCTATGAAGGTATGCTCAAAATATCAAGTAGTGCAATTGGTTCATCTGTAGAAAGCTCTAGGAAGTTTGAAGTTTGTTCATTAATCATTGTATCTCGATGTTTTGAAGGAATACATAATAACGTCACTTGACAATGTTCGTTTATGAAACTAGCGCTGAACATGAAGGTTTGGACCATGTCTTTATAGTTCGTGTTTGTTCTCTTTTCCAGGTGCTGTTGATCTAGACGCCATCACAGATGACACTGAACGTCAGCACACTGAAGGGATGATCAATAACTTTGGACAGACTCCAACGCAGCTTCTCACTGAACCACACCCCAGACGTATGAATTGTGATGAAGCCAAAGAATTACGCATGCGTCACGGTGCGCTGCCTGGTAGCCTGGTAAAGAGTGTGTTCGGTGATGGTGGGCAGTTGAAAGCGCACGCAGTAAAAGTGAGTAGCTAATGTGTGTGTATGTATGCTGGATAGCTCTATCATTTGCAAGCTGTTCCTTCAAGAGATCCAACAAGAGCGTGGTCTTATTGATTTGATGTTATTCTAGGAGGAAACTTAAAAATTAAGTGATATAAAAAGTCATCTTTATTTTTTCTCAGTTGTACAATGAAGAAAGTTTGGTGTATGTGAAAGCTGGTCTTGCGCAAAGCACTTCGATGATCAACCAGGTTTTTCACGATTCGCTTATCACAATCAGTGAACAAGGAGTGATTGGAGAGCATCAATGGCTACCTCGATCTCGCTCTAAAGCTTTCACCTTCAATGTTGACGCGACTGTCACAAAATCAAACCATCACAGGCAAGAAGAGGCATTCCTTTGATATTTAACTCGTTTTGATATCTTGAGATGTTACGCGACTTGTAGGATAGGAAAATGTGGCAATTAGGTGTTCAACTGAACTTCTAATTTTTTTTATTCCAAAAGGTGTCTCGCTGCTCCATTTGCTCCTGACTTGGAGATTGGTCCAGATTTATTTGCTGTTACCCATGATGCAAAGCTGGTGATTACCGCTGGTCACTGGGACTTCAGTATCCGCGTGTTCACAGCCAAAGGCAAACTGCTGCAACGCTTGACTTACCATAATGGTAAGACAGTTCTATTTTTCTTACAATGCGCGACTTTCAATTAAATGTATTGGTTTATCTACAGATATTGTGACTTGTCTGAATCTGGATAAAGATGGTCGTCATTTCATCAGTGGTTCACGTGATCTCACATGCATGGTGTGGTCAGTGAATCATGAGTCTGGCATAGCTCAAAATGTGAGCAGTAAACCATTGCAAGTGTTGTATGGTCATGACTCACAACTGGCGTGTGTGGTAATGAGTTGGGAACTCGATATTGCTGTCACTGCAGATAAGGTGAGCTTAGCAGGCTTCAAACTGTTGTATTTCGGCTTCTGGATAACTGCATTGATCGCGCTGAAGATCAGTTGAGAATTAACGAAGCTATCCACCGCGCATTGAGCTTATTTTGAGAAAAGCTATTATTTCATTTTAGACAGGACGTTGTATCATTCATACAGTCAGGAAAGGTCATTTTGTTCGAGTTCTCTCTTCTGACATGCCGAAATTACGAAATCTTGCTCTCTCCAAATTTGGTGATGTGATTTTTTCCACGTATGAGCAGAACAATTCTCAGATTCACAAGTTTTCAGTGAATGGCAAGCCTTTGAAATGTATAAACGTGAAAGACGAGGTCACAGCATTGATAGTCAGGAATGATTATGTATTACTGGGGACAGCAACAGGAACGCTGTCAATCAAACTTCTCGTTGGGTGAGTTTCAGTGAAATCCTTTTTACCTTGTCAGTTTTAGGCCCGGTTTACACTGTCAAAGTTTCTGTGATCAAAGTGGGAATTTCGGACTGGTAACTCCTAACTTTTGATGGATTTGCTAAAAATATTTAAGGTAACTAATACAGTGCTCGACAAGGAACTACTTCACATTGATATTTCTTACAAATTCTTCAGAACATAGAATTTCCCGGGGAAAAATTCCTACTTTGATCACAGAAACTTTGACAGTGTAAACCGGCCTTTAGTTGGTTTTCGACTAGATGGTGGTCTACATTTAAAACGTGCATTGTTTTAGTTTGGAAAATCAACAAACTTTGGATGTGCGAGTAAAAATTTGTGCGATCAGTATGTATCTTGAAGAAGATATGCACATTTTCCTGGGCGTTGAAGATGGTCAATTACTTGTGTTCTCAGTGGACTCAGCAGACTGAAGTTTGAACGCTTTTTTCGGCGAAGAGATGAAGGAATGAATCTGTTTTTCAACGCCACAGGTATTGTAGTATTAACTAAGTTGCCCAAATAATTTTAGAATTGACTAGAGAAATAAAGAATGGCTCTAGGTTTTTGTCTTAGTGTGATATTGTAAAACAAAATAGAATTACAAAATAAATTTGTTTTCCGTTGTTGTTACAGGGGTACATTTATGAATATTTGAATGGGGTACAACTATACATTTGTGTATATATATGGGATGTAGCGGGTATGTCCAGGAATATATGTGGGGTATAGAGGTACATTTAGGAAAATATAAGGTATAAAGATTCTTCTATGAGTAAATGTGGGTAGTAGAGGTACGTTAATGAACATAGATGCGGTATGAGTTACATTACCGAATATTTTTGGGCATAACGATACATTTGTGAATATATGTGAGATGTAAAGGAACACTTCAACGTGCGTGGGATACTACGATACATTTGTGGTGCATATGTCTTTAGGACGGGAGTACAAGCTATGAAATTTAGCCTTTATTTTAGCTGTATAAAAGATGGAAAAAGTTTAAAAAGCTCCACAAATGGAGATTAAGGTCAGTAGTAAGTTGGTGCGTGCTTTCTTTCTGGTCTCTTTAAAATTTAGAAATTCGTTTCATGTTCGATCGAATACATTGTGTTACTGTTTAGGATAAATGGAAGTTGGTCGAAGCTTTCCTTCAGGTGAAAATTAAGCATTGTAGATATACAGTTTGAATATATGTTGCTGCATCGTATATTTCACCAAAAGAGTGCCCTGCCTTGCATTTTACAATGTCTTTGTGGTTGATGCTAAATATCTCTCTCGTACATTTAGTCGAAAGGTCTTGTAAAGCAGCATATTGATTCATACAATCATTTTATTAACAATGAGGTGAGACCAAGTGACTTTAGGATGACCAGTTGGAGAGCATTTATTTTATTTGAGCACTCGTGTCTTTAGATCAAGAAAATTGTTGAAGCAAACTCCAAAGTTTTGACCGATGCCGACCCTGTATGGTATTTGAAATACCTTGACATTCACGTTGGAAAACCAGATGTAGAAGAGTCATTCAACATATTCAAACCTATCAACCCTCATGAGGTAATATGTTGCCATACTCACAGGTAATATGAGCTGGTGAAATTAAGTTTTTCATGCCTTGTTATACAGTGTAGACTACGGGATATTACTTATTCTGCTCCGATCACAGTGGATATTGAATACACTAGAGGAAGTCAGGTGATAATAGCTACAACTCTTGAAGAGTATTGTTGGTCTTCTTCAGCAATAGCACTTGATCAATAAAAAATGATGCTTACGTACTAGATCTCCAGTTTTCAACTAATAGAACTATCCAGAAAGTAGTTATGCTTCAATTTTATAATATTCAGACACTGACTGTATTTTCAATATTGCAGAGAGTTGTTAGAAACCAACTTCCGATTGGGCGGTAAGAGATGAATGAATTACAGAAATTCGATCATTTGCAGTTTCAAGAGTTGTTTTTGATCTTTAGAATGCCAATAATGCTGCGAAGTTCTAACTGCATGCTGACAGGCAAGACTCCTTATGAACTCTCCAAACTGAACGAGTGCCCACTTGATCCAGGTATACACGAATCTTTCTATTCATACTCTGATCATGAGGTGACAATGAGTGATGTTTTTGGCAGGTGGATATTTTATTGTTGGTGGTGTAGAGAAAGTTATCTTGATACAGGAACAGTTATCTAAAAACCGAATGATTGTTGAAGTTGATAAGAAAGGCAACATAGGCTGTCAAGTGACGAGGTATGCATTTCACATTCATTTTGCAATGGTACTACAATTAAACTACTCCAGCAACAATTCTTTCATAATTTTCTCACAGTTCGACTCACGAACGAAAAAGTCGAACTAATGTTCTGGTCAAAGATGGTCGCTTCTATTTAAATCACAATTCACTGAGCGAGGTAACATCAAAATTTTTGAAGGAACATTAGTCACATATGTATATATCATAGTTGTTTTAATTTATTGTGTTTTGCATTGCCAGGATGCACCTGTGGTGGTGATATTTAAAGCCATGGGGATTGCCACTGACCAAGAGATAATGCAGATGATCGGCAGTGAGGATAGTGTGACATCTCCATTCATGGCATCATTTGAAGAAGCTCAGAGATTGAACATTTTCACACAGCTACAGGTTTCTACTTCATTTTAACTGGTATATGTGTAGGATGTGCTGGAGGAGATGATGAACTTGGTTTGTTTACATGCAGGCACTAACATACATTGGCAGTAAAATACGACAACGTGAAATGTGGGGAAGAGTGCGATCAAAGTTGGACGATGCTAGGGAACTGCTGGCTCATACGATACTCGCTCATGTTCTCGCCGATCGAGCGGGCGAAAACCTGCGTATCCTCAAACACCGGCAGGTCGAGTCGCTGGAAGCCGTACAGGCCATGGACATGCGCGAACGTGGCCAGCACGTCGGCAA
>JAODVM010105203.1:0-16177 GCA_025400095.1 Phenganax marumi | reverse complement strand
TAATTTGTAAAAACACTGTTTAAAGCTATCATTTGTCTCATTCATCAGTGTTTTTACAAATTAAGGATTTTCCCGTTTCCCGTTATAATTTTTTTAGCACTCGTAGGCGAAAAATGAGAAGAATGCGATACGGGCGGGTAACGGGAAACGGGAAAATTTTTAATTTGTAAAAACACTGATGAATGAGACCGACGTTTGCATTAAGCTCAGCGCATGAAAGTTTGCGAACTGAAACAGACTTTACCATGCCATTTTCCTTGTTTGTTTAGGTCCAACAACCCTCATTTTTCGACATCGTTATAGTCCTCCATGCATACAAAGAGTTTTTGTAAGGCGGGTTGTGATCTTCAGTATACTGACATATATCTCAGGCGTTTGCATCCGTCGAATGTGATTCAATAAACAGTCAATCAATTCATATTTCATTGCAAAGGAATTTCGATAAAAGCTACAACTTGGATGTTTCTATTTAGTTGCGTTCAAAGTGACAAGCAGTTCTTTGATTACATTGACTATAATGAGACATTACTTTTATTCAATGAAATTTGGCTTCCACACGAGATGTGTGGTAACTCGTGGTGTTAAAACGAAATGACAAGCCAAAAATAAAAAAGAACAAGTTTTGCAACTATTTAAGTCCAATAAATATAACAATAATATGCTAGTTTTAGATTTCTTAGTAGAGTGAAGTGCTTGGTGATAAACTTTTTGTTTCATATTGCACGCCGCTTCGTTTATCCAGAAGCTAGCCATTCTTTTATTTGTGGTTCATGTATTGCCTTCCAACGGATATTATCCTGAACTTTTTTAACAACATACTGACGAGCTTTAGTTGCTGGGACAAGCTTTGGATATATCCTGAACAAATCTTCCAACTGAAAGAAATAGTTTGATCCGCTCAGTTAATAAGAGATGCACGGAACTGAATAATCATGTGCTCAACTACAGAGACAAAAATTTTCTTGACGTTTTGAGTGAAAGCCCTTTCCAAGGAATAACTATTTGACAAGACTAACTGTCGAAATAATTTTCATCCTTTTAAATACGCAAGTATATTAAACTTATATGTTTGGCAACTTACACCAGCAATTGCTCAGTTGGTCGGGCAAATCAGCAAGCAAAAAGGTTTTATGTCGACCAAGTCGATAGAATAAAACGTCATTGGTCGTCCAGTTTCTGCTTTAAAATATTATTGGATGTATAAATCCTTTGAAAGTGTACAGGAAAACAAATTCAAAGGTCTTACCTCCTTTATCTCCCATTGTGTTCGAAATCCAGACGTAACAGAAAGAATAATCCGCATTGATGACTGCGAGTCAAAACCATTTCCGTATCTAGTTAGCGAACAAAGAATAATGTTATTGAAACGTTTTTGCAATAGTTTAGTGGACAGAATTCATGTTATAAGCATCAATGTGTGGATACACCACGTATAATTATTATTGCAAAGCTTTATTCGGTCCGTTGACCCGGACCTTCAGTTGCACTGATGCTTATATTGTTGTTTGCTCCATGCAAAATTATAAAAATCTTATTAGGATTCATCTTTTTGGTTGAATTAACATGAATTACTATTCTGACCATCGAAATATTCTTCCTCGCAAATCTTTTATCATGGGTTAACATCAGCGATTACAGCCGCTTTGCCCCGGGGCGGGCTGGGCGTGCATCAATGTACGTATTGTTTGCAGAGTGGCAACTTGTAAACCCTCCGCGTAACCGAAAAAACCACATTTGATAAATAGTAAACTGGCGCAAAAAAGGTACCAAACAGTTTAGACAAGGACTCCTCTGATTATCTAACGCTGTCTCGCACTTCTATAGTTGCATGTTCCTCCCTGCCGTCTATTGAATTTTTTACTTAGCGTTTTTTTATAAACACTTACTGTTCGAGAATAGTGGGCCACATTCCTTTTAAGAAATTCCAAACAAAATGTCGTCCAACTGGATTCTTGTCAGCAACAAAGTTAATAAGGGAAAACATGTCCTGTTTTCTAACTTTCGTTTCGTTAAACGCATATTGTAAATATCTGAAAATTAAGAAGACAATCCACTAATATCTTGCTGAACCATTAAACTAATTAGACTTTATAGCCATATTTGGCCATTTATAGCCATATTTTATAGCCATACTTTATAGCCACACTTGACATATTTTTGAAAAAATGTAAAGTATGAAAGAAGACGAGATTTTACGGACGTTTAAAACTGCAAACAGTGGAATACAGCCTGCATGTTACGGCATTCGAAGAGACAAAGATGGGGTGCACAAGTTAATACCTGTTTAAGATCCAAGGTTGGGATGTTCCCGCAAGACCAAGCATTTTTTCTAATTTCGACTCTGATCCTTCTTCAGATTTCTGATATCTTTCATAAAGAATGTCCCATTCCTCCTCGCCACTCATAGCAATACCATGAAAATATATTGTTGATCGTAAAACTGGCTGCATTGGGCTATATAATACCGAAATGAACATAATTTAACTGCCATGCAAGCGCCAAGGATGTTGCCTTTACGGAAGATCGTTCAGCAACTGGCATGCAAGTGTATGTCAACTTACTATGATTCATCCCTAATCCATTTGTCAAACAATTCTTTGACTTGCGTCAAACATTCTTGGTCACCAGCGGAACACGCATCTCTGACGGCATACAATCTTAACCGTCTGAAGACAAAGTTGATAAATATTTTCCTTTCTCAAATTTTCCAATATTAACAGTAGACCAGGGGCCGAATGAAAAGCTATTGACTTTAGCAATTAAGAAGTTTGGCAAAATAAAATTGTTTACTTTAGAGTCAACAAGCATTTGAATACAACCAGCCCCGCCTCTGGTCTACACTGTACTGTTAACCAGTTAGAAAAGACTAACGTTATAGACGCAGTGAAATCGTTGTAATAAACGTTTGAAAGCTGCCAGCGTTTGTAAAAACACTGCAAGGAGCCCATGGGGTACTTTGCACGAAGCGAGAATCATGTCTGTTTGTCTTATGAGCATGCAGTTGAAATTTTATTCGTACGGTGGTGTAGCTTAACTTGTGACAAGTCGATCATGGGGATAGAAAGGAGCCCGCGATCGAAAGACCAAGTTGCGAGTAGTCGAAAGTGAATTGCGATATACGAGAGGAATGAGATTTATTTACGTTGTACCAAAAATACTTACTTGTCTAAGTGTCCTCCCCAATTATCGACGCCAAGTCTCTGGAAATTTGGTTTTATCAGCTTAAGCCAGTACTTCTACGAATCACAGAACTATATATTAATATTTCAAGTGTTTCTTATCAATGGCTTTAATTACAGGTATCGTCTGATTGTGAGGAAATATCCCATGACTGGAGCCAATGCAAGCTGCGATTGATCTACCAGAAAACAACTAGCTTATTCCTGACGATATTTCTGACATGAATTTCTATAGTGAATAACGCGTGCCTTTGATATAACCTTTTAAAAACGCGAGCGCTGCTTGGTTGAAAGTATCGTGTCTCCCAAACTCGCACGCACGTTTTGTAACTGTAAAGAAACACGGAAAATGTCGTCTACTTCATAAATTTGGCACTTTGAAGGGCTTGCTTCCTTAATTTAAGAAAATGAAGATGCAACTAAATATCCCTTACTTGCAATTTTTTGTATACATGTCCAAATCTTGATAAAGAAGAAGCCAATTCAGATAAACTAGAATGTCCAGCGTCCCACGGAATGTAGTTGGTTTCTTTTTCCAAGTATCTTGTCAAGTTCAGAGCATATTTGTAGTCGAGTTGGCCAGCGCTAGATCAATTATGGGAATGAAATATTAGCGCGAACTGATTTGCCGAGGACATTGGCGTCAGAAATTTTTGATGGTTTGACATTCACTGCGGTTAATAGCGAAAACGATTATACGATAGTTGTCAGATATCTTCATGTGCTCGCAAGTGAAGACATCGATCACAGGATAATTTCCCGCTTATTTGAAACGGCGATATGTTTTTAGGACAGATTTTTTAAAATAGAAAGCTGTGTTTGCTCGCGAATTACTGATTCTGCGGAGATTTAAATGTACATGCATTTTTTCCATCGATTTGTTGATAGGCAAAAAAGCTTACTTTGCCAAAGCGAAAGCATCAAGGATCAATCCAGATTTGTCGCCAAGGGAAAATATCTAAAGAATCACAGAATATATTTTGAATATTCAGTTTAAATCATGCCGGATAGTTTCCTTGCAGAGATGGGGATGGGATTTTGGTCAAAAGCAATCGACGTTCCAACATCTAAATTTTCAGAACGAGAATGCCATTGTTGAGGCAGCATCCCACTGTTTCGTTTTTCATGCACGTTAAAGTTTAAATGCTTCTAAAATTTTTACGTCTTAGAAATATTCAAAAAGTTAGACAGAAATATAGATAGATAGATAGTTTAGAAACGAATTGTTGCAGTTCATGAAGTGCATGCATGCTGACACGAGGCATTTCCTTGCAGAAAATTTTCGATAAACAGGACAGTTTGGAAATTTGAACATAATAGAACGTCAGAAACGGGCATTGCAGCTGCATGCTGTTTTAACATTTTGCAAAGACTTTTTAAAATATATATTCAGAGGGCTGAAAGCCACTCTTCACTTAATTCATGAGCCCCTGGCGTATTATCAAGTTTTTCTAGTTGCCACATTGATGACTCTGCGCAAAAGCAGAGATTACACTTGTTCGTACAGTGACGACACCAGTGTCTTCAAGCTGTGTAGCAGCATCAGCTCGTCATTATGGACATTTATCATTATAAGCATCAGTTTGAGGATACACCGCGTATATTTATTATTGCAATAATAAATATATGTGGTGTATCCTCAAACTGATGCTTATAATGATGTTTGCGCCATGCAAAATTATAAAGATCATATTACATTTATCATTAGCGAGTTTAAGCAAGCGACGTTTCTGACTGCACGAACGGCATGAGAAACGTCAAAAGACTTGGGTCAAGAACGGCGATTGGTGGAAAACGTCAACTTTCCTTCCGGTCGACGTCCGTATTGTCAAAAACGCCGCTTGCTTAAACTCGCTATTGTTCACATACCGTATACGCGCTTCAAATTTATGCTAAAAAATAAAAGCTTTTTCTGAGAGCATCTTTTCTTCCCAGGGGAGAGCAAAAGCGATCTATCTCTCTTTAATTTTATCATCCGTTTGATTCGAAACAACATACCGAATGATTGTACTGCAACTGTTTAGCAAGTAGGTCCCAGTTTTCCTCCGGATAGTTCACGCGGTAAAAACCCGTTTGCCCAACATTTCCTTTTAGCCATTGTTTTTTCAGATCCCAAGTTCTGGGCACTATCGTTTTGTCTACAGGAGATAAATAACACGATAATGGATTAATACCATTAGGGGCTACACAAGAGGCTTAGCATCCACTACAAAGCTTCTTCGCTTAGGAGAATTATCGATAGGGTGGAATAGACAAGAAAAAAGTCTTTTTTTAAAGTCATCAGCTCTGATAGAGAGCTTAATAAGAAACTAAACTTCCGTGTCCTCTCCTATACTGCAGATAGTAGTTTTCATAGTTGAAAATAGCCGTGCTAGCAATATCAATTTTTAGAGCGAAGCAAGCCGCTTTCGAGTTGTTGAAAATGGAAAGAATCGATAAGAATGCATTTAATAGTCGAAGAGAAAATTTTGGCTTTGCCAGAAAAACGCTTGTGGAAAAGGGACTTAAAAGACGTTTCTGTTGGAGCGATAAACGCGGCTAAGGTCTGTTTTCCACTAGGCGAAATTTTTCGAGCAAAAAATAAATATAGCAACGTGATTGGCTAGCAAAATAATTCCCCGCGAAAAAGTCGAAAGCAAGCCAATAATGTCGCTAGATTTATTTTTCGCTCGAAGAAATTCGCGTAGTGGAATACCGCCTTAAGTTGAGTATGATTCTCGTCATCTCACCAACCTGTTTTCTTATCCAACCAAATCACATCCGTTGTCTTGACTTCAGCCTCATCTTCTATGGAACCGAGATGCATTGTGAAGGGAATATGCCATCTATAACTGAAAGTGAAAAAAAATGGAGACTAAAAACGTTGTAGGGATAACATTGCCACGTTGGACAGGTTATCTGCTCACTGCAATGAGAGAAAACATGACATTTTGCCGCAGAAAAATCAGGGGCCGGTTGTTCTAAGGCGAGTTAGCGTAACCCTGGGTTAATGACCTACTTAAATCTCGATTTTAAACTCGTTTAAATTAAATTTTTGACAAACGTTTTGCTCAAAGTGTTTCCCTTAATGAGTAATTTAATGCCTTAAAGTTTCAAAACAAACAGTGCTTCAAAGTGGGGCAATAGAAACGGTGGGTTAAATTTAAACCTGGGTTAGCTGCTAACCCACTTTTGAACAACCGGCCCCAGAATTACAAATTTGAAATACGTAAACAAACACGAAAGACTTTGGCGGCAACGGTTGATCAAAAATGCTAGTACACGACATTTTTCTTTTTGTAACATTGTGTTTGATTATTGAAAAAAAATAACTTACCCGTATGTGGAAGGGACATGCGCATTAGCATTTGGGTCAGCGAAGAATCTTTTTTGCGTGAGGACTATGCTATTATTCACCCCAGCAACGTTCACTACAGGGAATCCCATTTGTAATGTCCATGTGTTCATCACTTTTGCCACGTCAATATTTGTATCAGCAATTGTACTTGCCTGGAATCATGAAAATACCAAAAGTTGAATGTAGTTATTACATCACTTTGAGTGATGATTTCTTAAACAGATTGACACTCGATTGGCGTACTGCGCGTAACTATGGCAGACGTCAGCAAACAGAAAAAAAGACTAATCAATTATACATAAAAAAGTGATTGGCTTAAAACTGTAAAATAGATCATTATTTAAATATTGGATTTTTTTGAATATTATTTATTAGTTCGCCGTGAAGTTTAATTATAGAGCGTAATAAAAGAGTTCGACGGCTGACCTCTGTAAGATACTTCCAAAAATCTTTTGTCTTCATACTTCCGTATTGATTCGCCATTAAAAAGTTCTAAAGTATACATCAAAAGACTTTGAACATAATAAAATGAGACAACATTGATACAGCAAAATCAATTAAGGTTGTCCTCTGGAGGTCAAAATTTAAAACTCTAAAACTTCGACCTTTATGACCGGAAAGCATCATGGGCAATTTTGTTTGCGTTTTTTCCATGATTAAATTGTCCAATAATTGTCAGGCAGATCAAAACAAGATTGTAGAATGCCAAGACCATATAGCCAAGATCTACGGTGGCCGGTAATATGGCAAAAAACGCAAATAAAATTGCCCATGATGCTTTCCGGTCATAAAGGTCGAAGTTTTAGAGTTTTAAGTTTTGACCCTCAGAGGACAACCTTAATTGATTTTGCTGTATACGCCGATGCGAAATCGAGATCGTCCGAACGATCTGCGTGGAGGTATGAACGATGGCAATATTAAGGTCCTGGGGCCGGTTGTACGAAAGGTGGACAGCGCTATCCACCGGATAGTGATTTTTAAAAGATTCGTAAAATTTCTCATCAATCGTTATAAAACAAGATTAAGACAAATGTTCATAGACTAAAGGCCGCTAAGTTTGTTTTGTTAGCCAGTACGAAAGTTTGGCCGTTTTCTGTCCAGTTTTACGAGCGTTGAAAAATCCACTATCCAGTGGATAGCGCTATCTACCTTTCGTACAACCGGCCCCTGAAGTATACGATTATAGGAAATAGGATAATTTCGAGTGCAATTGCGGATGAACATGCACGAATGAGTTTTAAAGACTGCAAAATGGCGAGTCCGACAGATGAGTGCTATTTGCGGTCTCTATAGAAAAGTCACGCTGTCATTGACTTCGTATGACTCCATTTGCTCAGCAAATCCTCCTTGCATGCTTCACTCAGCTCTTAAACGAATTTACCCATTTGTTGTATTTTTTTGTTTTTTGCCTTATTTTGAAGCTCTTGTACGTAAAACAGGTGGAGATTCGGTAAGCTTTGGTCACTGCTAGCGCTTCCCGTGTTTGCTTCCATTTAAAAAATCTGAAAAATTTGTATTTAGCGGGAAATTTTACGCCGTTTTGAATGGCCAATATTTTTGTCCTGGATATGAAAGACGTTTGTCACAGATATTTGCATTGTTGTTGTAACAGCATTTTGCACTGTTCTTTGGGATTAATTGCTCTGAGAGCAACCAATCACAGTGGAAAAATATTTCGTATGATCTTATTATTGAGCATAGAATGAACTGTACTCAAGTACTAAACTAAAAATCTCGATTATCTGTCTACAATTTAGCAAGAAAATAGCCTCTACCTCATTACCAAAATAAGGAACGCCAGAAATCAATTCTGAAAATAAAAACATAATTGAAAGACAATTATTATGTTGTTGAACACTGCACAATCACACAAACACTTAGTGTACATCAATTGTTTAATTCTTAACCTCGGCCAATGTCTTGCTTCTATGTTTTGTGCTAATTAATATACACCTTCTAAGAGTTCGTTCTTTCTAAGAGTTACTTTTAAGCGTTCATTGCGTTCATTGTTCGTTCAATGTGAAAGTTTTTCAGCAAAAATGACAGCTATAAGCACTAGAATTTTCAACTTCCTTTCTATTAATATGGTAATCACTGTTTGTTTCCATTCAATGATATTATTCCTATACCTGGAGCAGCATACGCAGGTGATCCGCAGCATGTTTCAAGTTTCTGTGACATTCCCCCCGCTGGTTTTCCAACCAATCCAAAATCAATAAGCTTAATGTCCTAGTGAAGAGTGAAATATAAGAACAAAATATATGGAACAGCGGCTGTAGACTCCTGTCGTCATGTCGCTTCCATAATGATTTTATTTTTCAATTCAAACCACTTTCCGCACCATCTTTGTTTCTTTTTATGTCATTTACACAAGCATACTCATTCACGCATTTGTGCAAGCAGATTTCGATTTCCTACTTTTACATTCACCTCATCAAAACGTATTGACACTGTTTCTCATTTCGGATTTGATGTAATAATTCATTTAAATTTCTGCTAAAACATTTTGACCATAACGTCTTTTTCGCCTGCGCCGGGCTGTCGGAAATGTTGCATAGTTCGACCTGCACATCGGCTGTTTCTCTTCTTGAACTGTCAGTGATGTTTTAGAAATGTCCATGGAATAAATCCTGCATAAATACACAACTAAAACGAATATACTGCTTACCTGGTTCTCATCCAGAAGAAGGTTTTCCTAAGGAATTAAAAGATGCAGTTCGATTTGACAACATGTGCCTTCAAACAGCAGCGCTCTTCATAAAGCGCGGTGCACTTTATAGCTTGGCGGTACAGCATAATACTGTCCTTGGTGAGAACACATGCAACAGATAGTTCATCGAACAAAACACAGTAACTTTTCCTTTGAAGACTTGAGAATCATTTGAGCTAATGCCGCTTTCCATATCAGCCGCATCGTACCGTTCGGGCTGTTTTCGGTGGTCGTGTTGTTTTCATACACACGTGCACCTACCTAAAGGCTGCTTTCCAGTTGTGCGTTTTTGACACAAAACTGGAAAACAACCTTTTGCGTGTGCGTGCGTGTCAAGAACGCGTAACTGGAAAACAGCTGTAAAACTTTAAATTGTAATAAAAATCCTTTTACAAACAACCAAAAAATGAAATGTTTAGACTTTGGTTTTCAATGAATACGTGTCCATTTGTTACAGTGTTTGTAAAAAAAATATACAAAATTTCAAAGGATTTAAACTCTTACGAGCATGAAACAGTGGTAACGAACCGTCCTGTTTTTCTTTGTTCGAAAGTCGTTACATATGCTGTTGCTAATGAAACAAAGAAACACGATACTTTTCGCTACGATACGCGGTCGCAGTGGAAAGCGGTCTTTTAACACAGTTATGTGTTTGACTTACTGGTTTTAAATCTCGATGAGCATAACCCTTTTCGTGCATGTACCCAACAGCCGCTACGATCTGCCGAAGAAAATGCCTCGCCTCTTTTTCCTACGATTGATCAAAATATCTTGGTTGATAAATTACGAAAAATATTTTGTGTTCAAAGAGAGTGCCACCATTTACTGGAGGGAACACAAACAAACAAAAATCACTTCGTACAGAAAAAATGAAACGTTCTCTGGTTGAAATATATTACAACAAGAAAACGTTTGATTTTTCAATATACTTAATTCTGCCTGCACATCGACAATTTTTTCTGAAAATCTCTTCATTACTATCATGACCAGAAATTACAGGTGATGATGACGATGGTGATAGACTTTACTTGAACACGGTAACACACAACAGTAAGCATTGCAAGTGACAAATGGTATCGCCAAAGTTTAACGTTAGACTAAATTACAAAAATATAACTAACGACTAATAATATAACGAAGTATATTTATATTCATTGGTTAGGTTGCTTCCCTCATGTTCAAGATATTTTTCTTTCTTCATGAAACAACGGTGCACGAATGTGCATAGTGACAAAATTCTCTCACGTTCGTTTGACCATGTCATGTTTACTAGCAAATTTTCTTTGCTCTTATTTTGTCCTAATTTGTATTTCGCAAACCAAGCTATGCTTCCCATGACATAGAACAGTGGAACTCGTTT
Organism: Phenganax marumi; assembly: GCA_025400095.1. Taxonomy (NCBI): domain Eukaryota; kingdom Metazoa; phylum Cnidaria; class Anthozoa; order Malacalcyonacea; family Clavulariidae; genus Phenganax; species Phenganax marumi. The sequence continues at coordinate 5,591 of JAODVM010105203.1, read as the reverse complement.
TCTATCTCATTTGCCTGACAGAGATTGCACCGACGTTCCTCACTTGAAAAATTTAGGTAACGCCCTTGCTTTATCATCGGTTTATGGTTACTTATTCTGAAGCTGACTAGTGATTATCTGTGCTTCGCGTTTTCAGTCACTGAAAGACATTCTTCCAGAACATATTCTGTTTCAAAGGTGTTATGAAAAGATGTTTTTGAAGAGTCTTTGTTTCTGTTTATAAAAGACGATATAGTTTTACTCTATATTGTTCATAATAGCCGTTAAGATACCACCCGTCTTGTTTGAGGCCGGCGAACGGTGAATTTCGCCTACGCTCAAAAAAAAAAATAGAGTCATTCACCAGAGGCTGTTAACAATTCGTAAGCGCTTTCAGTTATGATAAGCTGCCAATTTGACATTTTTACGCAGCGAGACAAACGTAGAAGAAAATGTTGTTTTGCTTGTTGAAGTTTCTGCTGTTTTTACTTGCTCAACTCATTAATAGCCGGCGCCTTAGCAGAGAAGACTAGTTTAGCCATAACCAGATTTTTATTAGCCATAATCTCAAACAGAAACCTGAAGGGCTGCAAGATACCATTCGTAAATAATTCGAGGTTTGGTATCAGATCAATGCAGTTATTGAACTCTAGGATGCTCACCAGATGTGTATAGAAAGACGTTTTGTTGTAAGCATATAGGTCCTTCGATATTACAAAAGCATATAAGCAGAAGCAACAACTGCTAGGTGCAGGTCAGAGGTGGGATTGTTGAATCATGCCAATACACAGGGGGTCAGAATACATTAAGATCATGGTTAGGCCCCCCTTGATTGTGGACCTTTCTTCTCACCATGGGAGAAGCATACTTCATCCATGACACAAGCGTACCCGGGGGAGGTTACGACCAGGAGGTCAGATACGATTGATAGAATGCCATACCCTATATTTCCATTTATTCTTTCGAATTGTGTTCCCTTAATCACTTCTCTCAGGACGTGAAAAGTCGAAATGTGCTCTCTCATGTATCTCAGCAAGTACATACACAAGGAAAGAGTAAGTTCACCAACCTCCAAACGATCTTTTGCTACTATATAGTCAAACAGTTCTCCACCAGGAGCATACTAGAAATCAATGACATTTTTATTAAAAACATTTTTGTCTATTCAGAGGAAATTCGCCCCAATCCTAACCCTACTTATGTATTTTCCTGCCCAAAACCTGATAATATTACTCATTTAAGGTGAAACTCTTGCCATTTCATGGGCGAACACGAGAATGGTGGTTTTCGATTCAGAACGAACATATATTAGCCTTTATAGTCTTAGTTATGTAATTACGCCAGATACCATAGGTTATAGGCAACATGAAAACGAGGCTCGAAAGCACATTGCACATGCTCACAGGCACAGGGTGTACTTATTAGGTTATGTTAAAAGTCTTGCTAAGCTTACAACGTTAGTAAATACTTATTTAAGTTTTCCTTGACTGCGCTTTATGGTAAGTCGATTTTGTATATCGGGATTGAAAAAATCCAAACCAAGTGCAGAAGATACTTAATTCAAAAGCTTATATGGCATACAAAAAATGTGAGGTATCTCAAGGTACCACAAAAATAGATAAAGGACACAAAGCTGCAGCAAGACAAACAAAAATTATAAATGAATAAGCGTAAGGTTAGGGTATATCGGTAACCACCTCTAAAACCATATAAATTTCTTCTTCAGTTTCGAGAACTTCATAAAGCTGGCAAATGTTTTGATGACATAGTTCCTTCATCGTCTTGATCTCAGTGTAAACACGAGGAAGATCATGCTAGAATAGTCAAGAAACAATCGCAATTACGCAAAGATAAATGAAAGACAACAGAGGCCCGTTGTTTAAAAGCTGGTTGGCGTATGCTCGGTTAACGTAAATTTTGAAGCAAAGTTTTCAATTGCTTGTTTATATAAAAATGGAGATATTTTTCCACAAATCTTGACGGGATCAATCAATATGGATCAATCTCTTGATTTACAAAGTTTTGAAGCAACTATAGTCGTATGAAGTACAAAATTAAAAACTGGTAAATTTTTACCCTGGATTATTGGGAAAGCAGTTTCGAACAATAGGCCCCAGAGTTCTAGTTGTGACTTTATTTCGCAGAAATGTAAAAATTGTGATATAATCTCACAACGATATAGTTTGATTAACTGAATCGAACTATATCGTAATTGGGACCACAATTGGAAAATACTATATATTATTATATGATACGACGTTTTTTCACAGAAAAATAACTTAAAATGAAAAACCGTGTATGGTGTTCACATATGAAAATTATGGTCTCGGCTTTCTGATTGGACGGACGATATTTTTCACATGCGAAAAAAATCGTCTCAGTCGCTAGCGCTTTTTTTGTGGACGTAAACAACACGACGACGTTTAAGAGTGCTCACCGTAAAAGAACTTATGGAAACGCCATGGAACGCTTAAAGCACAGGGGTAAGAAACACGACAAGAAAGAAATTGTCTGTGAATATAAATTTTGAAGAACTAAGCGACAGCTAGGAATACGTTTAAATTGAACACAAAGCGTTTTTTTCACCAATATATTCTTGAATTTTTACTCGTCATGCTAGCAATTCTCTGTACCATATAGTCAACAAATTACTTCATGGTTGGTTTGCTTGTACGATTTCTATAATGCACTCGTTGTGAAGAATTGCAAAACTCACTCATTCGCTATTCGCTCACTCGTTTGTTTGCAGTTCTTCACAACTCGCGTGCATAAAAATCGTACGCTCTCACCAACCATGAAGTACTCTATATTTCTGCTGACAGTAGCGAGGGTACAAATATTATTCCACAATATGTAGTGGGTCAATTAAAAATTTTTTAGATCACAGAGTTGAAAAGCATGCGCATATCTTGCGGAAGAATGCTTTATGATGATACTCGTACAAAATTACATGAACATTCGCTAACAACTTATTCCATTAACAAGCTCGCTTCGAAAAAATCATGCGAGACCTTCAAAAACTAGATTTTCATGAGCATCGGCCTCATCATACTTACAGCAAGAGCTTTCTTAGTCATCATTTTTATGGCCACCTAAAAATTTCGAAATATTTGAAATATTCAAGTCTACAACAATAACATAATCCTTCCTCTTTCTCTAGATACTTATTTCTGCGTACACGTATTCAATCGCAAGTGCATCAGTATACATCAACTTGAATTTTTGATACACATGCAACTGCATGCACGCACTTTTGTCTCCAAAAATAAGTGAATTAAAAAGTGATTTAGGCTTTACGACGGTTAGACGACAGGTCGTCTTTCGCAAACCCTTCGTCATTTTTATTCGGAGATAATTAGTCCATTTGTATAGATAAGTGGCTTTGAGTAGTGACCTAGGTGTGCTGCATACTGCAGTAAAACTGCAATAGAACTTGATTAATTACTAGGTAGCCAGTTACCTTTTCATTCGTCAGACGATGAACAGCAAGCTTCACCTTCGCAAACCCTCCTAAAACAGTTTTAGAATTTACTGTTAATTTTGATGTTTACTAGCTACAGCTAAATAGGAAAAAGGTGACCTTTCAAAATCTGAAGTACGAAACAAAAACCAATCAAGCGTATATCACTCATCACGACTAACTCACATTCATTTACTATTTTTGTAGTCTACTGAATATAATTATTGACGCTGACAGATACTTTTCGTACGCTATCCAGCGATCCTGTTATCGCTTATACCGACTGCATGAGGCCGGTTGTACGAAGCTTGTTTACCTTAACCGTGGATAAGTTCAAAATAGAAATCATATTTAGATACTGAAAACCGAAATTTAAAGTTTTTAAACTGAATACAATAACTGTGTGTTCACCCACAGTTGCATAACAAAAGATTTAAAGGAACTAGAATTTAGAAGGTGCGTGCGAGTGTTTTCAAATTCTGGCTTATCCACCATTTCAGCTAAACGTACAACCGGCTTATGATTTCCTATTCTGTACTAATCTGAAGAACGAATATTAGAAGTCTGAAAAACCGCAGTTTTAGCTTCTTCGTAATGCTTGTACACTGTGGACGGTCATCGCCGATCAAAAGAGAAAACTATATCATTCGATCTTTTTCTCTTCACCGAGAGCGCAATATGTGTATCAACTGGTTCTCATACATGTCAGCAATACTTGTAAGCGACCATGGCAAGAACAATATTATGTTCCTATGTCGGTTACACGTTCACTGTGTTTAGTTGAAACTATAAGCAACAGTGTACTTTGCGTGTATCTTCTTTCAAGTGGTAATATATTATTGTACAGTTGGCAAATAATTTGTGTTACATAAAGAAGAAAGGAAAATACTTGACAAACTCTCGCTCTAAAAGCAGGATTAATATTCGAGAACAGTCGCATATAGGAGATACTGTACACTTTGGATGAAGGTGGTGTTTTTATTGCCCATACGCGTCATTGACACACACGTAGCTACACGCGCGAAAAATTTGAATCCTTCAAAGTTTTGCAGCTTTCAAAAAAGCCACGAACAAAACAGACAAGCAATTATTTGAAATTCAAAATTCCAAGCAATTCTTCTCACGGTTGTTTGTAAGATAGGATTTTTAAAATTCAAATTTTGCGTGTACGTGCGAGTCAAAAACGCGCAACCGGAAAGCAGCCTTTATGCATTTGTAGGCTTTTAGTAGTCCGAGCTTCGAGCAGGTACTCGTCTTCGTGCTCCCAGACCTAGCACAAATTTTTCAATCTTTCACCCAGGCCACCTGATTGGCAATTCGCGCTAACGTTGTTTCTGTTGGAAACGCCCAGCAAGCGGTTCTTGAAGGGGTACTAGAGACTGCAGAAAAGTGCATGAAGACAACTTGGGGCCAGCTGTACGAAGCCCGTTTAACTTAAACGACGGATAAGACAGAATTTAAAAACACTCCCCCACACATCTTGTATATGTATGTATGTATAAACTTTATTTAAAGACGTTGGCCCCGTCAACACTCTGTTGATTTTCACGAGAGACACTAACTATTACAAATTTAAAAATAATAAAGACTAGAAAACTATTAAGCAGATATATTTAAGATTTCAGGACTGAGACAGTGTGAACCCTACGATGCAGACAGACTTACATGTACTACACAGGCGGCTCCCTCAAGCAGCTTTTAAAATTGTGAACCGACTGAGCGATTTTAGCGCGAGAGGGAAGGCTATTCCATAATTTAGCTCCACCATATTTAAAACTCTTTTTTAGAAATCAAGTAAGAGACCAGTAGAGCTACTTTTAAGATCATAATTAGTTTGGGTATCACTCCTTCTTATTAAGGCTTCCTTCAGGCTGGGCCCAGTACAATGTATACATGAAGGTAGATTTGGTTGTACATCATCTCATCTCTAAGTTTTCCCATGAAAGAGAACGAAGCACATCAGCAGATCTAATTTCGTAACTAGCGCCGGCTACGATTCTCGCTGCGCGATTTTGAAATTTTGGGAGCTTATCTTTTAACTTCTAGTTGCAAACGTCCCATAAAGCCCGTTCTCGACTACGCGAATTTGTTCGCGCGAAGACGAAATCTGGCAACGTGATTGGCTAGCGAAATAATTTGCCGCGAAAAAGTC
>JAODVM010105092.1:0-16178 GCA_025400095.1 Phenganax marumi | reverse complement strand
TAAAATTAGCTACAGCCTCTGTCCTAAATTGTTAGTGTTTGCATCCGTTTTTGCGTGAAAACACAAATGAAAACGCTAAAAAACGTTACCGTGTGCACATAGCCTAAATATTGCTCAGCGTTTCCAAAAATTGTCATTTTCGGACCTGACCAGTACCCTTATTCCATAGCTTATATTCATAGAGAGGTTTTTCGTGTTTTCAGGATCCTGTAGTCCCTGAAGAGACTGTAATTGTGATCCGAAGTCTTGTTTCTGGGGGAGCCGCTGAACAAGATGGCAGATTACATCCAGGACATAGACTGATGTCTGTAAACACAACCAATTTGGAGCATGCTACGCTTGATACCGCTGTGCAGACTTTGAAAGCGACTGAACGAGGTATGATCACATTTTTATTAAAGCAAATTGAAGCGCTCTACTGAAGCTCTTTCTTCTCAAGAAAAATAAGACAAAATTACATAGAAAGTATAGAAGTGTGGCATTTCATTTCTTAGAAAGACAGATAGGAAAAAAAAATTTGAGGGTGGATTTCCCAAATGTATTTGCTGTTCCATTGTTGGCCTTAGTAACACACAGTTCGAGCAAAACTCTTAACGTTACTATGTATGATCTCAATCAGTATGAACCTACACTGTTTAACTGAGAATACCCTGTTAAAAATTTAATACGACAGACGATGAGTAAAATGTTCGGCTGTGTAAATCATTTACAGATTTTTAATTAAAGTCTGATGGATCATCATATTGACATCGGGTTAATTAAAATTATTTAAACCTGCAGGGTACATTTATCCGTTTAAATAGACTTTATAATTAAACGGAATATTTCTCATTCGCTATATTTGGAACATCATTGGCTTTGGATAGGGCTCGTAATCATGACGTAAACTAGTTCAGGTAGAAAAGCTAATGAAGTGGTTGAACAAGTAGGAAGAATCTGAGGTTTATCAAAAGTAAACTGAACGTACATCAGCGGAAAGTCTAGAATGTTTCACATCATAACCTATATCTGAAAGTTAAACAAGCTATATCTTCTGAAATTTGGAAATTGAGAACTAACGACTGACGTTGAACCTTAATTTAAGCCTTCAGGTTCAAGCTAGACTGGGGGTAAAATACCCATTAAGACGTCTTTAAATTTTATGAGAAGATTTGCAGTCTTGGCAAGTAGAAGATGGCGTTGAACAAAGGATATCACCAAGTGTACATCCCACTTTATGTTGAGTGCTTGCTCGGCGCTTTTCTTCAATTAATGCTGCTTATTGCGTTTATCAAAGATCCATTAAAGTGTTTTCGAAATTCTGCAGTGTACCTCGTAGCTAATTTGGCCGTGGCTGATTTCTGTTTCAATGTAAAGAATCTGCTAACTATCCAGTTCGATCCTGAACTCACCATTATGGAGTTTCTAGATCACACTGCGATCATGGCGTCCTTGTTGACGATACTCTCAATATCTTGCGATCGTTACCTCATGGTCAGATTTCCCTTTCATCATCGTCTGAAAATGAGCAAGAAAAAGATGAGTCTTTGGCTCATACTGATTTGGATTCTCAGCTTCACTGAGTCCATAAAACAACTTTTGACAAAAGAAGAGTTTTTTGATGATTTAGTGAGGCATTGTTTCTACGTCTTGGTGTTATTGGCAACATTTGTACTGTATGTTGCCACTTTGAGAAGTCTGAAGAATCAATCGAGATCTCTCGGTTTGCAAAATCGTGATTCTGTTGAGCATCGTGCGTGGGAGTTGCGCATACTGAAAGAGAGGCAATTTTTAAACACAATCATTTTAATTGTCAGTATTGCGATCGTTACGATCCTACCAAACGCCATATTTGGCCAGGTAACTCTGGCCACGGGTCATAACGAAGAAGGCGAAAATGGTGCAGGACGTTCAGGACTTATTGTTTTTGCTATTTTCAGTTTCAATTTTTTGATAAATCCTGTTCTATATTTTTGGAGGTTACCGAAATACCGGCAGACAGTTTGTATCATTTTTATGTGCAAGAAGTAACCTCTCTTAGATTAAGAGTGCTGTGTACACTTTTTCTCTTGATTGGGAAAGTCAAGATGCGGAAGAGAGACAATAGGCTAGTACGCTATGATTTTAGATATTTAAAATTTTCACTCCAAAACTATGAAAACTAATTAAGAAATTTAAGTAAAAGTTCTCAACAAAATTTGGGTAGTGATTTATCTTAATTGAATGTAGCAGTTATTTGATGAAAGTCCTTCTAAGCTAAATCAAAATCTAAATGAGAGTTAGTGGAAGACAGGGGAAGCGAAGAAATTTAAGATTATGTTACGATAGTCTTAGTTAAATCCAAAAGTGCGAATTCAGTTAGATTATGTTCGGTTGTCCAGCAGGTGAATCGACGCCTGAGCGAAAATAGTTTAAAGTCCTTTGTGAAAACTTGACAGTTGCGTCGTGGCTGGCTGTTTAACAAGGGAGCCCAAATTCAGATTTTTCCGACTGGATTAAACGGACGGTTAGAAGAAATTTAACATTTTGAAATCCACAAATCCGCGATTGTTTATTGAAAGTCTGGAAGACAAAACTCAAAATATAATTCAACATATCATTTTAGTGCTCAATGGACACAAAATCTTACCTATCTTCACTTTGACTAAGATTTAAATGAAGATATTCCCTGTTTTGTTTTCGTAGGCATTGTTCGTATTGGTGTAGCTAAACCTCTATCACTATTGGAAGAAGCGGACTCTGCTGACAGAAACAACAAAGAGATAGAAAATGGTATATATTTTTTTACATAAATGTATTTGAACATTGTAGTTGGCACACCTTGCGAAGATTGTCGTTTAGTGGTGTGACTAGTGTCTTCATTCAAAGTACGGTAAGTACAGTTGATGTTTCAGGCTGCTTCGATTTAATAATCGATTTTTTTAAGATCGAAGCCCAGATCAAGAGAACGAAGGACTTGTATCCCCTGTTCCTTTACCTTTTAACATCGATGATCATCCCAACATCTCACTGGTCAGGGATCATCTTGAGACCATAAGAATTACAAGGAAGGTTGTTGGTAAGCTGGGCCTCTCGTTAAGAAGTGATCGGGACCAGAGTGGTTGTGAGGTAAAAGAGGTGGTACCTGGTGGAGCTGTGGATCTGGATGGACGTATTGGGATTGGAGATCATATCCTCAGTGTGAATGACCAGAGTCTGGTGGGGTTAAGCCATCAACTAGTCAAGTAAGGAGAAACTTGTGTACACGTTTGCTTACGGTAGCGTATATTTTCTGACAAACAAATCAAACTAATCGCTCTCAAACTGAATATATTTTATGTAGAGCTGTTTTAAGAAAACAATCGTTACTAAAAGATATAAGGTAGACGTACAATTGTGCATTTGTCTTTATGAATTAACGGTTTATTTGGAAAGAAAGCTACAGTTCAGCCGAAAGTCTATTTACTTCCTCGTCTTCACGAATACATCAATTTCTTGTAGCTTTTTGGTGATCAAAACACAATTTCTGCCGCCAAAGCCACTGGGATCTCGAAGTGGCGAAGACAGTTTAGCTTCCTCGACCCTGTCTCTTATAACAGATATTGAAGGTAGCAGCGTTGAGAATATCAGGTAAGAATTTAGGAAATGTCAAATATAGGTCGTAGAAAGGAAACACCACGCTCCGAGTGATAAAGAATCATAACAGTGTTGCATCGACTATAAATAAGTGGCAAAAAGAGTTTTAGACGAAGGCACGTTTGTCTGAAAATATAGTCGTTAATTTGCAGTGAACCGAAAGTAGAGCCAGTCAACACAGATATTCCAACCGGTCATGATGACAACGAGACCGGAGAATTCTCGAAGATACTTCATGTCTACATTGATCGTAGCCCCGGTCAAAGCCTGGGTATTAGTATTGTTGGCGGGAATGAAGAAGCATTAAGTAAAGGAATTGTTGGTATATTTGTGAGATCCATTGTTGAAGGCAGCCCAGCTGGCAGTGAGAATGGTTTGAAGGTTAACGACCGTATTCTTGAGGTAAGGAGTTTCTTTGCTTCATAGTATGAAGTTGGTTTAGTCTCCTGTGTGATAGGGGTTTGGGGACTTGTGTGTCTAGTTAATTTGAAAATCATAAGAATTTCTGACGCTTGGCGTATTTTTTCGGTGACTTGATCTTTTATCCAAAAACAATGTTTCTATGGTAAAGCATTGTTTGTCCCCATTTTTGTATTTTTTCCATCGCATTATTCATTGTATTATATTGCCTTCTAGCTCAATGGACAGGACCTTCGTGACACTTCACATGATGTAGCCGTCGAAGCAATACGTAATTCAACTTCGCCCATGGAGTTTGTCGTCGAGAGACTTGAAGAACAAGCATTGTTGTCGCCACTCAAGGTATGCTGCTGAGTTCCATTTAAAACGAAAATTTGTCTGCCGTTAGAGACTTCAATAAAAGGTTTGCTGGGTTTTCAAAATGTCCCTCTATTTCATGACGGGCGAGAAGCGCTCGTTGATCTTTAAACAAAGTCGTCTCTGGGTTTTAGGGTTCATCTCCATTCGACTGGGAAAGTGAAAGCAAGACATATAAGAATGATGACCCTGGCGATGACACGCTCGAGAAACGTTTAGCCCTGGAAGACACTGTTGTTGAAAGTTCTTTCTTGAAAGATGACGAGAGAAGTAAGTGATCAACAAACTCTGTTTAGAATTCTCTTTTAATAATGAAGATTAAGATGCGGGGGTCTTTTCGTCGCGAATAACATTGCTTGGCACTAAATGTCATCAATAGCAAAGGAGGAAGGGGTGCTAGGTTGCATTGCCACTCAACTTGCCTTTTTACAAATAGGAAAAATGCAGATAAATTATTGAAATGTTTTGTGTTACTTAGGCGAGATTGAAGTTTTGCAAGAGAAATATCCTGATGTTGCCGGTGAACTTTACACTGTGGATCTGGTGAAAGGCGAGCTTGGTTTAGGTAAGGCAATGTTCGCCTGGTTTACTGCTTCCGATCAACTTCAACGATTACTATGTTAATCTCTCTAGGTTTGAGTATCGCTGGAGGTCGAGGAGCAACAACGAACAGAATATTCGTTGTAGATGTGAAGCCCAATGGCGCAGCTTACTACGATGGCAAGATCAAACCAATGGATGAAATCCTGGAAGTTAATTACGTCACAATTCGTGGGATATCTCACCACGATGCTTCAGCGATATTGCGCAATACTCCGACGCACGTGCACTTGGCTCTGGGGAGAACCAAAGAAGGCGCGAGTTACCTGAAACGACGTAGCGCTGGCGCGCGCGATTCAGCGGTTACATCAGAGCGCATATCATCTAATCTCGAACGATATGGCTCAACTCCGACACTGGATAGACAGGAAGCTAGTGATCGGTATGGTTCAAATCCTTCCTTAGATATGCAAGGCGGGGTGTTCAGTGAACTGGAACAGTATAATTCAAATCTTTCGCTGAGTAAGCAAGTTCCAAGCTTGATGGTTGATAATGAGAGGGATAGTCCAGTGCCTCAGACAGTTACAGCGGAACACAGTGAACCACCATCGCAGACTGTTGTCTCTCTTCTTAAGGTTGGTTTCTTAGTGCAATTGAGCTAGGGTTTTTCATGTTTACGTGGGAAACCTAAAGACGAATGAGAGCTACAGTAATGCTTGCACATCAGAGGTCGGTTGTTCGAAAGGTGGATAACGCTATCCACTGGATAGTGATTTTTTGTAGCCTTCGTAAAGTTTCCCATTGATCGTTATAACATAAAATTACGACTGATATAGGCTGTAATATTTATATTGCTGACCAAAATGGAAGTTTCGACATTTAACGTTGAAAAATTCACTATCCAATGGATAACGCTATCCAACTTTCGAACAACTGGGCCCAGTAATCTTTAGTATTGGCTGTGCTGAATATTGTAGATCTGATATTCCATTTATGGACATGATATCCGAAATACGTAGAGTCTGAATAACATATGCCTGGCACACTAATGACGTATTACAAAATTGAGCCCACACGTTTTACTCTCAGGGAAGTAAGGGTCTTGGTTTTGCCATTGGTGAAGGACCTAGTCATCGTTTTGGAGAGCAAGGAATATGTATAAAGAGCATCACACCTGGCGGAGTCGCTGAACAGGTATACAGTTCGAGACTTTCTCATTGGCTTGTCCAGACATCTGATTGCTTTATTGTGTGTTTCCGTAGGATGGTAAATTGAAAATCGGTGATGAATTGTTGGCCATTAATGGAGAATCAATTGTGGGGTGCTCACATGTTGAGGTAGAGTATGCCAAGTGCATGCAACAGCACCGGGTTGCTGAGAAAACCACTTCTTCTCGCTTGCTGGTTTGTTTTGTAGTCTGCATGCATGCAGTATATGAGATCAAGGTTGGCTGCGAAGGAGAGCAGTCTCTCCACAAAAAATCAAAGTTGTTTGATCAGTAGTGACATGGGTGCATATGTCGTTTAATTAGGTTGCTCGTATTCTCAAAGTGTGTACTGGTCAAATTGAACTAACAACAGTCAGACCTCAGGAAAACAATCAAACCAAGAATGTTGTTGAAAGTAAACCAGATGATGAAAGCGCACGATTTCCAATGCGACACTCAAGTCGACATTCCTCCATGGAAAATTTAGGTAGATATTCAACTAAAGGCCAGCGCTAATATATATGAGTATTAAGCATGATTTATTTCGCTACTTTTATTATCTATAGTGTCCGCAGGAAACCCACTGACCGCACCGATAATAACTGGACAAGAATGTGAATTAGAGATCCATAAAGGTGATGTGGGACTGGGATTGAGCATTGTTGGTGGAAGTGACACAGTGCTAGTAAGTTTTTTATTTCAAGCACGTTCTTAGCAAGTATTTTTATCCTGCTTTAGATTTCTTGCTGTTGGGCTTATTTTGAAATATTCTCATTTAGGGTGCAATCTTGATTCATGAAGTATACGACGACGGCGCAGCCGCACGTGACGGTAGGCTGTGGGCTGGTGACCAAATCTTAGAGGTAGGCGTTCCTAATTCAAAGAACGAAAGAAAACTAATTCACAATCCTCACTTTTATGTCATTTCGTTAAATATTACAAGTTCATAATTCCATTAGAATGAAATTTTGGCGTGACAAAATTCTTGTAATTTTTCTTTGCATAGCTGTAGTATAATAAACGCGTACTATCCCTTACCTTGCTACATACATTTTGAATTAAATTGTGGTATTGCTCCACTGCATGTGTTCCCGTTCAACTTTAATTCTTTGAATGCTGATGACAACATATTTTCCTCAAACTGTTTTTTTTTTTTAGGTAAACGGTGCTGATCTTCGTAAAGCAACGCATGATCAAGCAATGGATGTTTTGCGGAGTACTTCTTCAGTCGTAAGACTTCTTGTTCTCAGATCTGAAGCACAGTTTAGGGATGAAGGTATTAATACTATAAATATTTTCACAGGAGTAAAGTTGAGTATCTCATAGATTGCTCTTTAGACTTGCTCATGAACTCTCTCTTCATACATGACGACTCAGTGGCTATTGTGTAGGTTTTCATGAACCACTGCACTTTTCCATTGTTATATTTTGGTACCGATGACAGATGAAGACAGATACTTGAACTGTACCATTCATCTTTGTGTTTCTACCTTGCTGTTTTTGTAGACGCTTTTGACTATTTTGACGTAGAGCTGCAGAAGTTTCCTGGGCAGAGCCTGGGATTGAGTATTGTGGGGAGAAGGTGAGTGCTTGTCAGGCAAACTCCTTAGTTAAAGCCAACGCAATCAAGAAGACAGTTCTGAAGACGGGATTGAAGATGTTACGAAGAAGACGTTTTTGAAGAGATGCTTAAACTTACATAAAATCATTTGCTTCTGTTGTCCACTTTCTCGACTACCAGTTTTGACTTTCAAATGTGAAGCAATGAAATATTTCTGTAATCGTTGTTAAGCAAGCTATTAATCGTTTATTTGCAGAAACGATACTGGTGTTTTTATAACGGACGTGGTACGTTTTCTGTATGTTTTATTAGATGCTTTAGATTACTGTTAGCATTTGCAGCAGTTTTAACAGCGTGTGCTGTCTTTGCTAAAGGAGTTGTTGTACCATGTAATTTTTTCCAATAAACTAATGTACTGTCATTTACCGTGTCAAAAACTTTTATCACATTATAATTTAGGTGAGTGGTGGTGTAGCATTTCGTGACGGACGTCTCTTGCCTGGTGATCAAATACTCAGTGTAAACAATGAAGACACTCGTAATGCGACTCAAGAATATGCTGCCGCCATTTTAAAGGTATTGCAGTTTGTTAAGCATTGAGTTCTTAACCCCTTCGTTGGGATAGGATATACGGAGTAAAAGTAAGAAAGCAGTGTAGATTATATAAACCTACTGATACTCACTTGTTTGTAAATATTTTTTATCAGCGAACCATTGGTCGAGTGAACATAAGTGTTGCCCGTTTAAAACCAAATTCTCGTACCTCGTCGCCACGTGCTTCCATAGAGAGCTCAAGTTTGTACAGTTTTCCCACTCGTAACGTTAATCTCCCTACATCAACAAGTTCTTTTGACCCAGAGAGGTACACCCCCGTCATGGGACCACCGCCTTCATACGGTATATATGTATGGATACATGTGTACTTGCGTAGATAAGTTTAGTCTACCATGGTCATTTTCTAATGTGACTGTTCGCGAGGGTTGAATATGACTGCATCAAGGTGGAGATTATCAAGTTTTTGTGCCATTCTTGGTACACAACCATACTACAATGCACAGAAATGAGATTTATATTAATTAAAATTTTCCAAAGTTTTCTTCTGCTTACATATCTCCCTGTGTTGTTCTTTTACAATTATATTGTTAGCTTTAGGTACTTGTTCTAGCTTATTTATTTCTTTTCACTTTTGTAGCAGAGAATGGCAGTAGGCGTGAAAATCAGGAAAACAGGTAAGGTGTTAACCCCTCCTTTATGCAAATACCAAATCATTTTCATGTCGAGTTGAGAAACCGAGGACCGTATAAAAGCAACACATTTTTCAAGACGTCATCGGTTTCTTTCAATGCTTCTTACACTTATCCCTTAGAGGAAACAGTAACTGAGCTACTGTATTCAAAGTAAACATTCACGTGAGCATTTTCCCTTAAGACGGCCACAAACGGAGATAATCGATTTGGAACGCGGCCCAGAAGGACTGGGATTTAGTATAGTTGGAGGTCATGGAAGTCCGCATGGTGATCTTCCAATCTACGTCAAGACTGTGTTCCCACAAGGCGCTGCGGCAAGGGATGGTCGTCTAAAGCGTGGTGATCAGATTATTGCGGTGAATAACCAAAGTCTGGAGGGAGTGACGCACGAAGCTGCTGTCGCTGTTTTGAAGAAAACTAAAGGAAGTATTAGACTTGTTATTATACCCCAAGTTGTAGCATGAGGATCTGCTCACTTTCAAAATTGAACACTCTAAATAAAGAATACATACGAATAACCGTAAACTAATAAATTTATGCGAGAAAGACACTTATAACCGAAGCCCGCATGATTATTTGGGCTCTCTTTTTCGATGGACAATACATTTCACTCACTCTTCGTTTTTTTATTTTCTAATGTAAATTTTCAAATTTATACCAACAACATTTAGAATATTTGTGATCCTGTAGACTGTACGTAAACATGCTCTATATTCATCTAAACCTTTGTACGTTGCAGGGCTTCTGTTAATCCAGTTGAATGGGCTACCCCACCACCCGCTTGAAGTGTTCACTGTAGTTGACATATTATAAACCACTAGTATAAGCATAGAATATTTTTTCTCCTTATGGGTAGGCTGCTTAGGGCAAATGCGCATTACACTGCAGTTTTTTTACTCGTATCAGACGCTGAGTAGCCTGATATGATTTGATCCACTTTGTCGTCCAAAAATCTACAGTTGTTTTTAACTCCCCAAAACTTTGCAAAATGTTCTTGATCATAAGTCTTTATTGGTAGAGAGGAATTGTTTAGCATTGAGCAAAGTTGGCAGGTCCATGATAGCGGCGCGTCGACGTAATACATCTTTCTCCACGAAAAATACTCATTGTAAGCTGTATCATTCTTATCCAACATCACCAAGTAATCAGCTAGTTCCTTGGCTGATCGAAAATCCATCGCATTTATATATGATGCTGGAATAGCAAGATTCTCATTGCTGTAGTTAGCGCCACCCAGTACTACTGGCACTATGCCGTTTTGAAGTGATATAATCCAATATTTCTCTGAGATGTAGTCAAAGCAATTTGCGTTTTCAAAAGCTAAATAAAATTTATACCTACGTAGAGTTTTTGGGCAATGTTTGTCCCATCTATTGCATGTTCTGTTTTGAGAAAATTTCTTGGCGCATCCTCCATAAATATGAACTGGAATATGTTGCATCAGTTTCCTCACAAGTTTGTCTCGCTGTTTCCCACAATGACTGACCATCCATGCCACAAGTCTGTCTTTTCCCTGGCTATAGTCTTGCAAATTATCCTCCAATTTTTTTCCAGCTTTTGGAAAATAATACGAATACGGCACAAAAATGTCTGAATTTAATTTGTAAGTCATTGTCCAGTTGAATACGTTCTCCAGCGTAGTAAAATCTTTGGTGAAGAATTCTGGATTTTCATGTATGAAGAATATCCAACGTTGTTTGGCACGATCCTTGACTCTCTTGCTCAATTGGGAAAGATCAAAATCATCAATGTCTTGGCCGTGAAATAACACAGCATCACTTTTATTTAAGTCTTTCTTATCGTAGGAAATCCTGCAGTTTCTAACTTCACATGGAGCATTGTTCCAATTGTTGAATTCGTAGTCATTTCTTATCGTTGGCCATGGTGTTCTGCCGAAAAGTTTTGTGTAAAACAACACTAATTTTGGTTTTTCAAGTTTGTTCAACTGTTTCAAAACTTTTGTTGTACTTCTGTTTAACGTGTTTCCATCATCCAGATATGTTTTTTTGATGTTGTGTATTTGCCATCCAAAGAAGACTAGACTAACCACGGTTGCAATTAAGAATGCCATTAGAACGGTCACTCGACTGAAAAATTTCAAACCCCAAAACTTCTGCATTGTCAGGAAACTTGTAATACGAATGAAATATCTTCTTCACTTAAAAATAGTGGATGCAATTCTAATATTTTTAAACAGAAAAAGTCTTCATGCGTGGCATTGTATTGTACAGGTTAGCAACAATAGCATGGCCAAGATGTTGGCAGTTGCTAGACAACCTAACAAGATTTTATTAAGAATTCACTGCAGCAAGGTAGTATTTGGAGATTTTTCTAAGCGATGACGAAAAATCAGTGTTGAATTGTTTTAATGCTGTTTTTAACGAGATTGAATCGTCTGTCGCGTTTATGATCCAAAACACAAACGGATTTTGATGTTAAAATGTTGAATATACCGAACTGGAGGAAACTGATCTTCATAGCAAAACGTGTTTTTCGAAATCCAATATTAGTTATGAAAATATCCTTTCGTTTTTCCTCACATATTCCATTATACATTGTATTGAAGCATTGAGAAGAAAATAACATATTTTTTGGGTCTAGAGTCACGTCAAGTCAATCAGGAAGAAAGCTGTGTGCGGTTGAAACAAGAAGATACTGCCAAGCGCAAGCTCGTTAATCACAAATGATCACGCCGGTAACTACTTTTCTATCGTTCATTTGGTATAGTACAGCTATTTTATTTACTTTTAACGTATTACTACTACTTTTTTACTGCTAGTTCTTTTCTACTACTACCACGTATTAGATTTAACAACGAATACTGCAATACAATTTAGATTTGCATGGTTGACGAGTCATAGAATTTCACATCGTTTGCACTTGTAAAATACGTTCTAGAACTCCTGGATCAAACTTTGCTCCCTTGACTTTTGTTCCTTGAAATAGAATCTTCTTTTCTTGAATAAGATTAAGAAAGCTTGAACAACTAGCTCCATAAAGTGGTGGCAGGTGCGATTGCCCATTCGTTAGTTGTGGTCCAAGAGTCAGAGCTCTGCACTGGCGGAAATCAGCACCAGTCAAATCTGCATCACTAAAATCTAGTTTAACATTACTACCAAACTCACAACCATAAAACGATGTCCCGTTCAGAATTGCCCCTGCAAAACTAACATCATGCACAAATGCAGTATGGATGAAAGACAGACCAGACAAATTCATTTTATCAAACTTTAAGCTACAACTTGTCATCTTCCGTGGATTTTTATGTTCTGTCTCCAAAGCACTGGTTTTAAAAAGACAGTCAACATAGCTTTGAGTGTAATCTGGGTCAGGCAACTGGGCGGTTGGAGTTAGAATTGATTCAATCATTTCCGACAATCCGGACAGTTGATAATAATCTGCCTCTCTTAGAATTTCTTTCAAAACAGTCACATCATTTGGGAATGTATCCAAATCACCACGAAGATAATTTAATATATATCTGAAATGTGTACCATCTCTGTCAATAAAATACGTGTTTTCTTTACTTAGTACAAGTTTGTGCCTTCCAGAAAACATGACAGCTAACATTGATGATTTATCACGAGTCAAGGTGTTCAATGATGTGGAATAAACATGTCCTCCTACGTCTAACTTCACGTGTGAACACTGAATGTCATAAATATTCTGCATATGTTTCTTTTCTTCCTCTAATTTTGATCTCTCCTCATCAATCACACGTCTTCTCTCTTTTGATTCTTCTTCCAATTTTTCTCCTTCTGCTTTCATTTTTTCTTCAAATATCTTTTTAGACAGCTCGAGTTCTTTGGCAGTCTTTGCTAATTCTTCTTCTCGTTTCTTAAACTTCTCCAAAAGCCATTTCACTCCAACATCCACATCTGTTTTAAACTGATCATGATCATGAAAAGATTCCGCCATCTTGATTTCTTTCTAGTTCCTAGTCCTCCCGAACTGTTTATCGGAAATTCGAAAATTAAACAGAAGAACAGAACGGCATAAGGCAAGTTTTTGTGGACAGTCGCAGTCATCCCGAGTTCCCGACTTATGTAAAAACACAAGTTGTCTGTTTATAGCTTGTTGAAAAATATGAATACTAACTACGCGAATGCATCCGAGAAGCGCAAGGCGGAGGAAGCGAATGCTGGTGATGTTGAGACAATGGAGCCTGAACATGTGGTGATGGACGCTGCTGAACCAAAGAGAAAGAAACTAAAGAAACAGAAAAAAAATGTTGAAAGGACTCCGTTGATGGTGCTCAATGAAACACTTCAAAGCATAGAGTTTAACCTGGAGAGCGCTACCGGTCCTAGTCATAACCCAGAGTTTGTTATGACTGTTTTATATGAAGGTAGAAATCGAGAATGGAGACTTGAGAAAAGTTGTGTGTTGTCTGTCTGAGCAAAAGGAGATTTTTGACATTTTTAGCGAAGGGCATTCACCAAGAGTTTAAATTAGCTATAGACTCTTTTGGTTAGGGTGCACTGCATGTCAACACTATGCCAAGCAAGACACTGCACCCCAATGACAATATGCATTATGCACTTTGCTTATCACATAAAACACAGTGAAACACAATAGTGAACATAGTAATTGAATAATAAGTGCCAAAATTACTCTAAAACCAAGTGCACCAAAACTTAAAATATACAGAATTTCTTGTCAAGAATCATTCTTGTCAACCACAATGATTCAGGAATTGCTGCATGGAATGCAGCCTGATTTTTGGAGGTCCTTTGTGTGAAATATCAAGACTTTTCTTTTGCTACTTTAGGCAGACAACATACAACATTGTCTCATTAGGTGGAAAAACTAAAAGGAACTTCTTAGTATTCTAAGCAAAGTCCTTTTTCAAGAGTTGAAGCAAATTACTAACTCCTGATGATGACTATGTGCTTGGAGTGGGGAGAAGTTTCTTTTAGTTTTTTCAGGCTGATGATGCAATGCTTGAGTTTCTATTGCCTGCAGTTGGGGATGAACTCTTGGTTCAGAGCTTGTTCTTTTGAAGGTGTGAAGTATGAGGGCCGTGCAAAGAGCAAGAAAGAAGCAAAGCAAATTGTAGCAGAAAATATTCTTCGAAGTAAAGGATTGTGGCCTGTGCAGGGTTCTGCGCTGCCAGGGCTCAAAGCAGAGTGTGTAGATGGTGTAATGCAGTCTCGACCTGTTGTACAGGGAGCGAGACTGGCTAGTGATGAAGCCATACGCCAGGCTATCAATGAAGGAAAAAATCCTGTGTCTATTATCCATGAGTATTACCCTGATGTAAAGTTTTCAATTGTTGGTGAGAGTGGGAGAGCCCATGATAAAGTATTTACTAGTCAGCTTGTCATCAACGACAAAACATTTCAGGGAACTGGCTCTAGCAAGAAAGCTGCCAATGTTTGTGTAGCATCTCGAGCCCTGTTGGAGCTGCATGGAGTGATTTACAGCAGAAATAATGAAGATGTCTCAGATGCAAATGATGTGCAGTTTCTTGTGCCACAGCCGCTAGCTGATAAGATTGGGGAAGTTGTTCATCAGAAGTTTGCTCAGTTGTCTGAAGCAAACCCAGAATCGCATTTGAAGAGAAAAGTTCTTGCTGGAATTGTGAAAACATTGCAGAAAGGGGAGGAGGTTGTTGAAATGGATGTTGTTAGTATCGGGACGGGAACCAAGTGTATTAGTGGTGGTCACATCAGCGATGCTGGGAAGGCCTTAAACGATTGCCACGGGGAAGTCATCGCTCGACGCGGTTTCTGCAACTATCTTCATGAGCAGCTTGATTTGGCTTTGAAGGGGAAGATTAAGTCATCTTGCTTTACAAAGAGAAAAAGTGGTTTGTATGGTCTCAAAGATGGCGTTGCATTTCATCTGTATATCAGCACTTCACCGTGTGGAGATGGAAGAATATTCTCACCAAAAGAAAAAGAGAGTGATGAACCAAATGATCGCCATCCTGAAAGAAAGACCAGAGGATTGCTTCGTACTAAGATTGAAAATGGTGAAGGTAGGATGTCTTAGGGTGACTCATGTTGGCTAGCAATGCACCGCTGTAGCTGCAAGTTTAGATGCCACACATTTTTACTACTTACACCACTAAAATTATCTTTGATACCATTATAGCAACCCAGAAATGAGATCTTTTAGCTAAGAAAGAACAGTGGAAGTTATTAGTTTGTAGGTGAAAAAGCTGTTGTATTTTTCTCAGGTACTTTGCCAGTTCATGTCCGTGGTGTTCTGCAGACATGGGATGGTGTGCTACAAGGGGAGCGATTGTTGACCATGTCTTGCAGTGACAAAATAGCCAAGTGGAATGTTGTTGGTCTTCAAGGTGCTCTGTTGAGCCACTTCATTGAGCCTGTGTACCTCACTTCAGTTGTTCTGGGAAGTTTGTACAATTTCCATCACCTCACACGTGCATTATATAAGCGTCTAGGAGTTCTTGAGAATCTGCCTGATCTTTACCATCATAATTATCATTTGGTCAATGGAATCTCTCTCCCTGAACCACGTGCTACTGGAAAGAGCCCTTCTTACAGTCTAAATTGGTCTGTCGGCACTGAAGCCTTAGAGTGTGTCAATGCAGTCACTGGTAAGTTGGAGAGCGGGGAAGCATCACGACTTTGCAAAGCTATTTTTTTCCAAAAATTCTTGGTTGCGTGGAAGAAAATAAAACGCAATGCCGCTGAGCCAGCAACGTATCATGATGCTAAACAACATGCTGCAAAGTATGGGCAAGCTCTCTTGGCCCTCAAGAGTGAATTTGCAGCAAAAGAATTGGGAAAGTGGGTGGAAAAACCAGTTGAGCAAGACATATTTTAAACTGTCTAAAACAAGACGTTTTAACAGCTTCGACCTTATCATAGCATATAAGTTTTGTAGCATCAGACCATTTGTAGACCGTCAGGGCCTATGCATAGGCTACTAATTGCACTTCTTAACGTTTCTGTTAATTTACACTAAAACATAGAATGTATGGAAGGTGAAAAAAAATTTAAATTGGTATTAGCCCATCAATTTGGAAATGAGTGTGCCCTACTTTGTTATTTTACTCTGACATCAGATGATTATACTCAATGGACAAAACACAGACTCAATGGACAAAACACAGATATCGTAAATGTGCTAATCATGGGTATAGGATGGACAGTTGGGGATGGAGCACTCTCTCATCCAAAGTCTCCCATAGTGCCATACTAGCACAGAGGAGGTATATACAGAGAGTTCACTCAGCGAAAATACAATACTTTAGGATGTCACACGGATTTGCGAAGCT